>CABHPR010146053.1:0-15854 GCA_902168415.1 Peromyscus melanophrys
GTGTGTGTGTGTGTGTGTGTGTGTGTGTGTGTGTGTGTGTGTGTTGTGTGTATAAATGTTTTTATTTTCTTTAAATTCTGTTTTATTGGCCAGTTTGTTTTCTAAAAAGAGAGAAAGAAGGCTTGGAGTTGGATAGGTGGGAAAGATCTAGGAGGGCATAAGGGAGGGGAAACTATGATGAAAAACTATTATAGGAAAAAATTATTTTCAATAAAAAAAGAAAAAACCTTAAAGGCAGCAAGATTTGAAGAGATACTAGCCCACTCAGTCATGTGGCTTTGGCAGGTCTTTCTCTTCTCCCCCATTCCCTCTGCCTTGCTAAAACCATCAGACTATATTCCTGAAGCTAGCCACCAAGATCTATTCCCTTATTTGGCCACTTCTTCCTCCTAAGGCTGACTACCAAAGTCCAGCAACCAAAAGCCCCCTTTGGTTCACCTAATTAATATGCTCAATTAAAATTAAACATACAATTCAAACATGAGGTTTCTCCCTTAAACTTTATAACTACCATTTGCCTATGTGCCATGTCTGTTTCCTCTCTATCCAAAGGCAGTCCTTTGTCCCCCTGGAACAAATACCCCTGCCCCCTTCCCCTTCCCCCTCATCCCCTATCTCCTTTACCACTGCATCCTCGTCCAGTCTAACACAGACCTCCCTGTCGTGGGATGACCCTTCTGTAAGCTGTGAATATGTATTACTCTCATTGGTTAATAATAAAGCTGCACGGCCTCTGGCAAGGCAGGACAAGCTTAGGTGAAGCAAACTGAGGACTGGGACAGAGAGGGGTGGAGTCGAGGGAGACATGAGCGAGTCGCTCAAGAAGCAAGATGCCAGAGAACTGGTACGGCCGTGGTCATGTGGCAATGCGTAAGTTAACAGAAATGTGGTGATTTAAATGTAAGAGCTTGGTAGGAATAAGCCTGAGCTATCGGTCAAGCATTTATAATTACTATAAGCCTCTGTGTGGTAATTTGGGAAGTGGCTGCTGTGTATTTGGGAACAGGTAGTCAGGACAGAAACCTCTGCCTCTGTTTACATATGGTGCTCCAACATGGCACACATACATCTACATAAAGCCTGAGAAAGCTTTAAAAAAGGGTTCTAGATTCACAAAAACAAAGTGAAGAACAGCTTTGTAGTTCATGTCTCTCATGCAGGCCATGGTACAGAAATGTGTCCCTTGGCTACAGCATGGAGGCTTGAGCTGCAGCATGGCAAATTTCCACAGATTCACATGGGCCATGGTACAATCGTGCACTGTGTGGCAGGTTTAGGGTTTTTGCTCAGACAGAGAAAAAGGGTTAAAGATACACAGTAGGAACAGATTTAGACAAAAAGGTCTTTAAATGGGTCACAGTGTGTTTGAAAAATGTGCATAGGCTTGGGAGGGAGAAGAGAAAGGATAGAAATAGTCATAAATTAAAAAATGATTTAGAATAATAGTAAAGACCTTAAAAAGGGAATAGAATAATAAAAAATGATAAGCCACATAAAGATGGAAAATATATAGAATCTGGATTCTGTATTTTATTATGTTTTCTTTAGATTTTTTGACTCTTAATGGGTGAATGATAACTGCTGAGAGATATTTGATTATGAAAGCTACTAAATTAAATCAACCTGTATATTTTAAAATTATCTAATTATCTTGACTTCAAGCTTTAAGTCAAAAGATATGTTGCTTTGGGGGAGGGTTTTTTTTTTTTTTTTTTTTTTTTTTGGTTTTTCGAGACAGGGTTTCTCTGTGTAGCTTTGCGCCTTTCCTGGAACTCACTTGGTAGCCCAGGCTGGCCTCGAACTCACAGAGATCCACCTGGCTCTGCCTCCCGAGTGCTGGGATTAAAGGCGTGCGCCACCAACGCCCGGCAAGGGTTATGTTTTTGATTCCACAGAAAATGAGAGGCTATGGATTCATTCCAGGCTAAGGAAAATCAAGTTTGATCAAAGAAGACCCCCTGAAAAATCTGGCCACAAACATGAATAATAAACCTAAAGGAACTACAAGACACATGATGTATATTTTACCTGCTCAAACATAAAACAAAAAATCATCTTTGGCTGACTTGTTTACAATGCACAATCTGTATTTGTACTAATACAGATATGTATGTTACCTTTAAAAGTTTATATATTTTCAGAGCAAGGGGACCAGACACTGAAGTGTAAATCTAATTAAGCTTATCAATAAAAACCAGGAGTCAGATATTGGGATAAAACTTGAAAGATCAGAGAAGCAGAGGAGCTCCTACCTCTCTGGATCCTCTGACCAAAAAAGGCTGAGATCCTGTCTCTGCCCCACCTTATCACTTCCTGTCTCCACTCCACCTTGTCAATTCCTGTCTTCTCTTTGTACAGACCTCCAGACCTCTAGGGTTAAATAATGGTTAGCTCTGCCCTCTGATCTCCAGGCAGGGTTTATTTGTCAGAACACAAATAAAATATCGCACAACATTTCCCCATTTTTGTCTAAATAAAAAGCGAAGGTTTTAACTAGCATAGAAGAACTATATACAGCCAGGTGGTGGTGGTGGCGGCGGCGGCGGCGGCGGCGGCGGCGGCGGCAGCGGCGCACGCCTTTAATCCCAGTCAAGAGGCAGAGCCAGGTGGATCTCTGTGAGTTCGAGGCCAGCCTGGGCTACCAAGTGAGTTCCAGGAAAGGCGCAAAGCTACACTGAGAAACCCTGTCTCAAAAAACCAATACACACACACACACACACACACACACACACACACACACACACACACATATATATATTGATAGATAGATATAGATATAGATATAGATAGATATATATGTGGTTTAAGAAAAACTATATACAATAAGCACAAAAACTATATACAAATATATACAAATAATAATTACATGAATAATGTCTAGTCTGCTAGCATTTGTCAAATTCAGAGAAAGTATTCTATTATCTATCCTATCTTGGTGAGTCCAAAGTGTTGTGCCTAGTTTTCTATCCTAACTTGCATTACCAACCAAAACTATCTTTTTATGTCTCTCAGTCTTATGCACTTTACACCTCTTTCATAAGTTTTTTTCTGAATTTGTTAACAAGGAAAACTATAACTATCTAGTCTTCAAGTCCATCAGAGACTTGAGAAGGAAATATTACCTCAGCGAGCAGGAAGTGCAGAGCAAACAACTTCCAAAATTAAAAAAATGACAGAAATAGTTGGCTGCCTAGACCCAAGAGTCTTCTGTAACATTGGGGCATCCATCTTTGTCCTGCAGGCCTAGAATATCTGACAGACTTTTCTGTGAAGTAAGATTTTGGAAGGATTGTTCTGCCTTGTCTTGGCAAAATTCAGAAGTCACTCTTTTTTCTATCCTGTTTGTCCAAATTGGACAGCATACTGTCAGCAGTTGAGGCAAGAGTATTTTCTTGCCCAGTGGCTAACTTTTGCCACAAAGAAAGTAAATTCCATATGTAGTTTCTTCGATGTCCATCATCTTCTCTGAAGTAAATTGGTGCTGCCAGGAGGAGACATGTCTTATTGTCATAAAAAACCCCCTTATATTATTAAAACATCTTAAATGCCATGTTCTGTAGATCTCTGAAGCATTTGAAGACCATTTGCCTATCTAAAATATATCTCTGACCTTGAAAATATACCTAACTCGACTACAACTTTGATTATAATAAGCAACTAACTACTAACTTGCATTTCTTTATTCTAAATAGTTAGTAATAACTTTCAAGGACTAGAAATTTACATTGTTAGGTGAGCTGTATAGGTACAATACCTTGAACAAGAGTAGAAATGTATGTATAGTATGTATTTACAAAAATAACCTTAAATTTGCATCAATATACAAAAACCCATATCAATATAAATATTTCAAACTAGTACTTGCTTTTTTGCTTTAAAAGTAGATTTGATAATCTACCTATTTATCCTATTATTTCTATAACATATAAACAGTATAACAAAAATAACCTCAATTTTGTATCAATATACAAAAATTGAAGCCAATGTAAAGTATTTATAAAACTAGTAGTTGCTTTTTTGGTTTAAAAGTAGATTCAATAATCTACCCATTTATCCTATTTCTATATCCCCCCTTCTTCTTTTTAGAACAAGATCCCTGAATCTAATTTCCTTTGTTCAGCTCTTTTCCTGACCATTACCAAGAACAACTTGTAATCAATTTCCTTAAATGATAACAAATATCCATAACCCACTGAACGACCAAAAACTGCCCACTCTACCTCATGGAAATATGGGCATAATGTTCTTAAAATTACTTCCTGCTGTCTGGGAGTGATGAATCTTTAGGGGATCTTGAAAAAAACTGGGATAATTGTCAAGTCCTGAGAGAGCTAGCTGTAATGATTTATTATCTAGTCTCTGTGTAATGGGAAAGTGCAGGACTTGTCTCAAGTCCTGTCTAGAGTAGTCTGAGGAACTGGACCATCTCAGCTAGCCACCTTGAAATTGTCCTGAGTAGTTTGTAGTTCAAAGCCGATCTTTAGGTGGTGTTTGTCAGCTTAGTGGTGTTACCATAGTCTAAGTGGAATCATTGTTGTGGGGTCCCATGCTCCTTTTGGAGACTTTGAAGGTCACTGGTAGGCATGGTCATGGTTCACTGCAGAAAACATAAATATTTTAAATGTCATATGCAGCAGATCTCAAAGACAGTAGAAGGACCATAATTTGTTATATGCATCCAGAGTACAAAAACTTAATTCCTAGTTACCTGATAGAGACTCAAACTCAAAATCATGTACAGGAAGTTAGATGAAGCCTTTTTCTAGAATTAGTTTGTATTCTATATGACCATTAATATCATGACAAAAAGTTTTAAAAATACATTTATCTTATAAATTTTTATATAATATTTATACCATAAGAAAAGTATTAAAGAGTTAATAAAACCAAAGAATTATGACATTAGTAGCAATAGAATAGTCCTTTAATTTAGTTTTTCTTTTGTCCCATATCAGGTGGCTCATTTGACATGAGACAGAGATTTTGGATTTTCCTTTTAACAAGCATGCTTGGGTTTAGAGAAGGAGAGAACCATAATCCAACTCCAAAGTCAGCTTTAATTTTTAAATGAACTGAGACTACAACAAGACCATTTGTATTATATATCTGTAGAGAACAGCAGAAACAAACATTTGGGAAGATTCATGAAATTTTACCCTGTTGGAAACATGATTACACCAGTAGGCCAATTTATTCTTTTTCTTGGGTCATTTTCTGTGGACAATTCATCCTTTTCCTTTAGATGTCTCATTTGTCCAGTGGTCTTCAGATTCCTTAGCTGGATGCCTTCATTCTCTTGGAAAGACAAAACAAAATTCCACCTCAACCCTAATTTTAGGGGGTTTCCCTTTTGGCAAGTTATATCTGATTAAATGAAAAGCATTTGTTAGTTGTATAAATTAATTTAAATTGAATGGTCATACTGGTTGATGAACTATCACCTCTTCTAATCAAGAGGTCTCTCTTGTTCAAATCTAACCTTTATCAATTTTGATGGTATCCATAGCTTTTCTTCTCCTGTGGAAACAAAAGCAAAACCTCTTCCCCAATGTAATACATATCCCAGTTTCCAATCTGAGGTCAACACATCTTTAAAGTATACAGGCTGATTTAATTGTGTAAGTTTTTTTTTTTAATTATCCAATGTCTCTGCCCAGCTGTCATTCCTTTCTCAATAGCACTTAGAAAATTTAAAGTTAAGAAAGCATTATGTAATCTATCTCTGTGGGTCATTTTTACTCCTTTCTGTTTATTAAGCATATCTATTAGAATTTGATTAGATATCCCTATAATTGCTTGGCCTGTATGATTGTGTGGTATACCTGCAATATGCTTTATGTTGTAATGTGCAAAAAACTGTTTCATTTACTAGAGAAATATGCTACAGCATTGTCAGTCTTAATTTGTACAGGTATCCCCAGGATGGTCATAACTTATAACAAATGTATGATTACAGAATCATCCTTTTCAGAACTCAAAGCAGTTACCCATTGAAATCCTGAATATGCATCTGTGGTATGGTGTACATATTTTAAATTTCCAAACTCTGAAAATTAAATACATTCATTTGCCAAATTTCATTTCCTGGAGTACCCTTTGGGTTACTTTCAGCAGGTAGTAGAGTTTGGTTATACAAGGAACAAGTAGGACATTTTCTTATAATTTCCTTGGCTTGTTGTCAAGTGATGGAAAAATATTTTTTCAAACCCTTGCTATTGGCATGGTGTTTTTTATGAAATTATGAGGCTTCTATTACATTTTGTAACAATAGCTGATGAATTTCATCATTACCTTGTGCTACAAGGCCTGGTAGACCCATATGGAATCTATTATGCACTATATATAAGGGATGATTTCTATTTCTGATTATTTCTTGTAGCTGAATAAGTCATTAATCCAATTGTGGGTTGTAGTCAATTAATGTCTCTCAGCAATTTTTAAAATCATTAAGAGTCTGCAATTGATCTCTCCTGATTTGTAACTTTTGGTGTTGAATTTTTGTAAACCTATTTTATATCCTAGGTAATTAATAGAATCTCTTCTTTGTATTTTTTCAGGAGCACATTGTAATCTCCAACAAGGCAAATTTTCTTTACTTTTTCAGACATTTTCTCTGAAGTATTTAAATTTGAATCAGCAAGTAAGATATCATCTATATAATGGTAAATTATAGATTGAGGAAACTGTACACAAATCATTTCCAATGGCTATTGTACACAATATTGGCACAGAGTAGGGCTGTTTAACATCTCTTGTGGAAGAAATTTCAATTGATAGCTCTTAACAGGGTGAGAATTATTTTAAGTGGGCACTGTGAAGGCAATTTTTTCTCTGTTCTTTTCTTGTAAAAGTACAGTGAAGAAAGTCATTTAAATCAATAACTATAATAGACCATCCTTTAGGTAATAGAGAAGGTAGGGGAATTCTGGGCTATAAAGAGTGCATTGGCTGAATCACCTTATTAATAGCTCTTAGATCTATTACCATTCTCCATATTCCAGATTTCTTTTTAATAACAAATACAGGAGAATTCCAAATACTGGTCAATTCTTCAATATGTTGAGCATTAACTGCTCCTGTACCAGCTGTTCCAAGGCCTATAAATTTTCTGATGTTAAAGGCCATTTTTTCACCCAGAGAGGTTTGTCAGTTAGCCATTTTAAAGGTAGGGCTATTGGTACCTGTACACAATAGCTCTTGTGCCCTGTTTTTACACAACCCGAATGGTCAGTGACTGTTCTTTATAATACCTTTTAATATTTTCCCCAGAAACATACATTAGTTTATGGTTTGTTTTTGAGAGTGGAGAAATGTTAATCTGTGTATTCCATTGCTGAAAGAATTCATGTCCCCATAAATTCATTGCTATATTAGGCACACATGGCTTTAATTTTCCTCTCTGTCCTTATGACCCCATACATTCCACCCATCTCAGGCTTTGTTTTACCTGAGATAAAGTTCCAGTCCCTAAAAGCTGAACAATTACCTCCTGAAGAGGCCAATTTGGATGCCAAGATTCTGGTGCAATTATTGTTCCACATTCCCCTGTGTCTACAAGACCTTCAATTACAATGTCATTATTCATACTTTTTGCTTTGGTCTTTGATCACTTATAGAACTCTGCAAAAATATTTGCTTTATGGTTTCTCATGAAATTTTTGTTTTATCTTCTAAAACTGTTCTGCTATCCAGAGCAGTATTGTTTTTTTACAATAGGCTTTAGGTCATTTAATTGCTCTTTGGAGAGTTTCCCCCAGGGTGACAGAGAATGACTGAACCAAATTTCACATGGGGGCCTGTCAGAGGCCCCCCAAGGTATTTCCCAATGGCAAAGGGTTACCCTTTCTGTCCCTTGTTGATCTGCATTCATTGGTCCAATGTTGGCCTTTGCCACACCTTCTACATACTCCAGAAGGTAGGGGACTTCTGTTTGGATTATTCCTAGAAAAAAACATTATTTTTAGGAATGCCTTGTCTACAATCACTTTTTAGGTGACCATGTTTGCCATAATTAAAACACCTGACATTTTGATTTTTCTTCAAGCCTCTGGAAGTCACCTCTCCTATCCAAGCAATATCATGGTTATGAAATTCAATACTAAGTATATCTCAGATCCATTCCTCTGTGGGTGCTGATCTTGCCTTTAAAGGCCTAATTATCCTTTAGCATTGTGAATTAGCATTTTCAAAAGCCAAAGATTAAATTATTATTTGTCTACCTTCTGGATTTGATATCACTCTATTTACAGCTGAAGTCAATCTTTGTAAATATTCAGCGAAGGTTTTTTTGGGGGCCCTATATTACATTAGTAAATAACTCAGTTCTCTTTCTAACTTCTTTAATTCTGTCCCATTCAAAACTGCTGCATGGCATAGAGCTAGGGTGTGGCCATCAAATATAGAGTGTCTTTGTACATCTGCAAAATCTCCTTCCCCAAGAAGTTGGGCTTGGGAGATTTCAAAACTTCTAGCAATGCTTTGTTGTTCAATGATCCTAGCCTCATCTTTCAACCAGTTCCCCCACTGTAATTGAGGACCAGGTTCCAATACTCTTGTAACCAAGTCTTTGCAGTCTTGTGGGACAATTCTGTTACTAGTTGACTGTGAATTTAACATCTGCTTCACAATACATAAATGCATACCAAATGAGGCTATCACTTGCTAAAATCTCCTCAAATCTAACATTTCCACAGGAATCCAGTCAGCTCTTACATAGCTGTCTTTTGGCAATTGGTTCCTGTAAGGAGACTGTATAAATTAAGAATGGTTGTTTGATAACCTTGGGCTGTTCCTCTCTCATTTTGTAATGTAATAGTGAGGTTGATTCTCTTTTAAATTCTTCTGTCTGTGTCTGAATATCTCTGTTATCTGTTTTAATAAGTTTTTCTAAGGCTTTTCAATATTAATGTTTGCTTATTATCAGTCACCTTTTTGCTCTCTTAATCAGTAAATATTTCTAAATCTTTTATCTTACCAGTCAAAATTGCATTATTTTCCTTACTAATTAGTGGTAGGGCTTGACCTTTTCTAAGGACTGCATCTTGGCACTCATATCCATCAACTTTTTTAGGGATAAAACAAGAATTATCAAACCAATAATGATTATAATTAACATTATGTAAATCACAGCTAAGTTAATTATCCCCTCATTTAATTGTCCATTTTTAAACCATTCATTGTGTAATCATACAGAGACCTAAAGCCCTCCATTGTAATACTGTTTCCCATTTTTTAACATGGGAAAAACTTCCTTTTTTTTTAAATCTAATTTCCCCCTTTAAGAATTCCCAATTGCCTCACCAAATCTGCTGATAATGACAGAGAAATGTGAGGTGTAGCATGTCTGAGCAGAGGACACAGGTTGTACACAGCCTGGCTGTGGACAGCTGCCACTGATCACATGTCAGTAGCCTGAGGAGGGGGTCCAGGGAAAGCCCACAGACCACAGGGAAAAAGGAGCCAAAGAACCTGCCATCTGCATGAGGGAATATGGAAAAGCAGCATGTGTGACTGGCGCGAAGTGAAAGCACTGAGCTGCCTGAAGGCAGAGCTGGCTGGTGATGAGTGGCTGACTCTGGTGGCATTCACAGCCCAAGCACCTGTGGCATTTGCTGTAGAGAGGCTGCAACACCCAGACTCACTCAGAGGACTTGGGGGGAAGAAAAGGAAAAGCAGCTGGCAGAGCGATGACTCGGGCAGGAACCCCCATGTGCAGCTCCGGTGTGTGCCTGTGGCTACAAAGCAATGGACCAGCAGCTTTTTCATGAATTTGTGCCCCAAAACTTGGGCCCAAGTGAAGTGTAAATCTAATTAATCTCATCAACAAAAACCAGGAGTCAGATATCTGGGTAAAACCTGAAAGATCTAAGATGCAGAAGAACAGCCACCAGTGACTTCCTACCTCTTGGATCCTCTGACCAAAAAAGGCCGAGTTTCTGTCTCTACATCACCTCTTCACTTCCTATCTCCTCTCTGTACAGACCTCTAGACCTCTATGGTTAACTAGTGGCTAGCTCTGCCCTCTGATTTCCAGGGAAGCTTTATTTGTCAGGACACAAAACAAAATACCACACAAGACACCAATGAAAACAATGGCCAAGGTGATCCAACATCCAGAACAGCTTTCAGGCTTCTGACTGTGATGATCCAGCCTCACAGAATACTACAGCCAAGACGTAACAAATATACTAAATTTTCTCAGGGTCCAAGGATTACTAGTACCCCCAATCAGGAGGAGGTAGTCTAGAGAACTATGCCCATATTCCCAAAAGATGGGTTAAGGATATTTATTATCATTTAATGGGGGTTGGCTACAAATTGTAAATTGGTCATAGTAAAAAAAAAAAAAGGCTAAACAAAAGAGTTAAATTCAGAGATCTCTTTCTAAAAGAAGAAAGAGGGATATGATATAGAAATGATAAAATAAAAGGGTAGCTTGTTGAATCTACTTTAATCCAAAAAGCAACTACTAATCTTACATATTTTACATTTCTAAGGATTTTAGTTAATTGATACAAATTTAAAATTAATTTTGTTATATATATATTTCTACTCTTGTTTAAGATATTATGTTTATGAAACTCATTTAAAATGTAATTTGTTGCCTGGCAGTGGTGGCGCACGCCTTTAATCCCAGCACTCGGGAGGCAGAGCCAGGCGGATCTCTGTGAGTTCGAGGCCAGCCTGGGCTACCAAGTGAGCTCCAGGAGAGGCGCAAAGCTACACAGAGAAACCCTGTCTCGAAAAACCAAAAAAAAAAAATGTAATTTGTAATAAGGAAATACAGATTAATAGTCATCTATAATAGTCAAACTTACAGTCATATTAGTTAGGTTTTTCTAGGTATACAGAGATATATTTCAGATAGACAGGCAATCTTCAAACACTTCAAAGACTTACAGAATATGGCATCTAAAATGTTTTAATAACTTAGACTTTTCATGATAGTGAGACACATCTGCTCCTGGCAACACCAATGTACTCCAGAGAAAATGATTGACATCAAAGAAACCCCATATGGAATTTGCTTTTTTATGGCAAAAGCTAGCCATGTGGGCAAAGAAACTGCCCTTGCCTAAATTGCTGACAGATACTGTACAAACTGGACAGCAGGATGTAAGAAAAGTGACTATCAAACTTTGCCAAGACAAAGTAGGACAGTCTTTCAAAATTGTCTGCTTCTAAGAAAAGTCTGATAGTTATACTAGGCTTATGGGCCAAAGATAGATGCTCCAATGTTACAGAGAAACTCTGGGTGACTGTCCAGGCAGCCTGATATCCCTGTCACTAGGTAACATTTCATCCTTCTGGAGTCTTTGATGGAACTGAAGACTAAATAGTCATAGTTATAATTTTTCTTAGTTATGATGGAAGGGTAAATTAGATATAAAACTTTGGACTCATCAAGACAGGATAGATAATTGAGTTTTTTCTCTAATCTTGTCAAATACAAATAGACTGGATATTATAACTGTAATTCTTGCTTGGTAACTGTTTTGTTGTATGTAATTTTACTATGTTAAAGTTAAAATCTTCCTTTTTGATTAGACAAAAAAGGGTAGATGCTGTGGAATGATCTTGTATGCTGTGAATATATATTACTCACATTGGTTAATAATAAAGCTGTTTGGCCTATGGCAAGGCAGGATAAGGTTAAGCAGAAAAATCAAACTGAGGACTCAGATGAAGAGGGATAGAGTTGAGGGAGACACAAGTGAGTCACCCAAGAAGCAAGATGCCAGAGGACTGGTAAACTATGGCCACATGGCAGCACATAGATTAATAGAAATCAGTTTATTTAAATGTAAGAGCTAGTTAGTAATAAGCCTGAGCTATCAGCCAAGCATTTATAATTTCTGTAAGCCTCTGTGTGGTAATTTGGGAAACGTTCACTTGGTATTTGGGAACAGGTGGTCAAGACAGAAAACTCTGCCTCTGCTCACACCTCCCCTTCTCTTCTTAAATATTATACCTGCAAGGTCATTTGCTGCTGTTTTCTGTCTCTGGCAGAAAGGGTCTGGGAGGAAGCCCCCACTGTTTGAGAGTCCCCTTCAAGATTTATCTGGGTTCATGGCTTCAGGAGATTTGGTCTCCAATTTCTAGGCCTCTGGTACTTGGACAGAACATCATGGTAGTGGAAGCATGTGTCAGAGGAATGTCTTTACCTTGTGGTGGATAGGAAGCTGAGCAGAAGACAGGAAGAGCCAGACAGAAGACACTCCCAAAGATCTGTACAGTGACCTACTGCCTGTAACTAGGCCTTTCTCCTTTAGTTTCCACAACCTCCCAAAATAGAGTCACTAATTGAAGACAAAGTATTCAATATGTGAATGTGTTGAAGACTGCCTGGGGCTTGGCAGTAGCTGGAGAGAAACTCTCCAGCTACAAATGGCGCCCAACATGGGGCAAGAGTTTCCACCTAAAACCTGAGAAAGAAGATTCTAAAATGGAGCTAAAAACAGCTTCCTAATTGTCTCTCTCAAGTTAGCAGCAGCCTGCGGGCTTGAGCTACTATGGTGGGTTCCTGGCATGTGCACTTGACCTGCAGTATGATGGGAATGAGGCATCTGCAAGTGGCACATTATGCTGCATGGTGGATTTGGCCTTTGCTAGTACAAAACAAAAAAAGGTTTCTGGGCTACATGCTGCTTTGATAGAGGCATAGACCCACTGCCTCTGGCAGTGACCATGGTTCCTCCAAAGCTGGGTGTAAATGTAACATCTCCATGTTGGGAAGCTGAGGTGGGCAGAGCCACCAGCCAAAGCTGCTATTTTAGCCCTAGAAATGCTACAGTTTAAAGCAATAGTTACACAATAAGGCAGATTCAGATGGAACAAGACTTTAAATGGTTTATAATATGTGTAAAAATGTACATTGGCTTGGAAGAGAGAGAAAAAGAAATATATGCAGTTATATAAAGAAATAGATAGTTTTTAAAAATAAAGTCTTTAAAGAGACAATAAAGATAATTTAAAAAATAAGCCACATAAAGATGGATATTACACAGAGAATCTGGATTATGTTGTCTTTGGGATTTTAACTGCAGAAAAACATTTGATCATAAAAGCTGTTGAGTTAAGCCAATATGCATATTTTAAAGATACCTTGACTTCAAAATTTGGATCTAAGGATATGTTGCTTTGGAAAGGAGGCTCTACTTTTGTTTCCACAGAAATCGAGAGGCTATGGATTTGTTCCAGATTAAGGTACATCAGATTTAACCAGTCAAGATCCCTGAAAGGTCTCCGATGATACCATGGCCCAGATGATCCAACATCCAGAATGGTTTCAAGGCAACTGGCTCAGACAATACAGCCTCATGGACTACCCAATAAGCCTAAAATTTTCTTTGTGTCCCCATAAGATACAGCTCCCTCGTCCAGCAGAAAGTAGTATGAGAAGCTACGCCCAAACTCCCAAATATACCAAGCTGGTTTTAGAGATGGAATAGGCTCACTCCTTCTCTAAACCCAAGCATATTGCTAAAAAAAAAAAAAAAGGTTAAGAGATTCTTCTGTCCCATATCAGAAGAGCCCTCTGGTGTGGGGTGGAAAAAAAACAATATTTTTTATTTAAAACAGATTAATTATAAATATAATATCTTTCTAAAAGAAGAAAGGGGGATATATATAGGATATAGATATGATAGGATAAAAGGGTAGATTGTTGAACCTACTTTTAAAGAGCAACAACTTGTTTGAAATGTTTTACATTGGTATAGATTTTAGTTTATTGATACAAGTTTAAACTTAATTTTGTTATTCTATATATATATTTCTACTCTTGTTTGAGGTATTATGTTTATGTAACTCATTTAAATTGTAATGGATAATTAAGAAATAGATTAATAATTCGTCATCTATGATAATCACACTGCAGTCATGTTAGTTAAGTTTTCTAGGTATACATAGATATAATTCAGTTAGGTAGGTAATCTTCAAACACTTCAAAGACCTACAGAATTTGGCATTTAAAATATTTAAACAAATTTAGACTTTCTGGACAGTGAGACATGTCTGCTCCTGGCAGCACCGATTTACTTCAGAGAGGAGGATGTGCATTGAAGACACTCCATATGGAGTTTTTCTTCATCTTGGCAAAAATAGCCATTTGGGCAAGAAACTGTTCTTGCCTGGACTGCTTGATCAACTGGACATGCAGGACCCATAAGAAGGTGACCACTGAACTTTGCTTGGTGAAATGGTCCTTTGGGTTTCTGCTTTGCAGCGAAAACTGCCAGACATTCTACAGGACACAGAGAGAAGTGCCTGAGAGACTCTATGCCTATGGGCTGAAGACAGATGTCCCAACTTTACAGAGGAACTTTGGATGACTGTCCAGGCTGCCAGCTGTCTCTGTCTACTCTTGCAAGACTCCTGAAAGTTGCTTGCATCCTTCTCTCATATCTCAGGTAATAGTATATCCTTCTGGGGTCTTTGATGTAGTTGAAGACTAGATAGTTATAATTTCCTTAGTTATGATAAAAGATAAGTTAGATATAAAACCTTAGACTCACAAATATAGGATAGATAGGATATCTTCTTTAATTATGCCAAAAGAAATAGACTAGATATTATAACTGTAATTCTTGCTTGATAATTATTTTGTTATATGTAATTTTACTATGTTAAAGTTAAAATCTTCCTTTTTGAAAAAACAGAAAAGGGGAAGTGCTGTGGGACGTCCTGTATGCTGCAATATATGTTGCTATGATTGATTGATAAATAAAATGCTGATTGGCCAGTAGCCAGGCAGGAAGGATAGGGTAGGCGGGACAAGAAGGAGAAGAATTCTGGGAGGTGGAAGGCTGAGGCAGAGAGATGCTGCCAGCCGCTGCCATGACAAGCGAGATGTAAGGTACCGGTAAGCCATGGGCCATGTGGCAACTTATAGATTAATAGATATGAGTTAATTTGAGATATAGGAACTAGATAGCAATAAGCCTGATCCATTAGACCAAACAGTTTAAATAATATAAGCGTCTGTGTGTTTATTTTATAAGTGAGCTGTGGGACTGCCGGAGCTTGGCAGGAGCTGCAGAGAAACTCTCCAGCTACAGAAGACATGATATATTCAAACCATACAATTCCATCTCTGATCCCCAGAGTCTCATGGGCATCCCACAGTATGAAATGCAGTTAGTCCATCTCCAACAGTCCCCAAATTCTTAAAAGTTTCAACATTGTTCAAAAGTCTAACTCTGCTAACTCTACTGAGTCTGAAGATAATCTCATGGTTATGATCCCCTATTTGTTTAAAGGTAGGCTGGGGAGATGGCTCAGTGGGTAAAGCACTTGCTGCCATACAAGTGTGAGGACCAGAGCTTTGATCTCCAGCATTCATGTGAATTCAAGGTGGGCATAGTGGCCTCCCTGTAATCACAGTGTTCTGAAGGTAAGAGAGGAGATCACTGGAGCAAGCCAGCTAGCTAAATTATACAAGTTGGAGAGTTCCAGGTTCAATTAAGAGACCATATTAATATAGAAGCAATCAAGGAAGACACCTGACATGAGCTTCTGACCTCCTCATGCACATGTACACATGTGCCCACATACTTGTGAATACATATACATACACGCATGCATACTACACATTTAACATGCAAAAGAAAAGTTATATACATTGGTCCAGACTGAACATTCTCATTCTAAAGGGGCTTTTCTCTAAAATTTAGAATTCTTGGCAAAAGGGAATGGTCATAAAACATGCAAAGGATTAGAAAATGGGCAGAGAGGAGCAATCAAAAGACAACTCTAACAGAGCCACCCCACTGTAGTTGGAATGCTCAGCAACCAAAATACCACTTATACCTGCTTCTTATGTGCAGAACAGTCACCTGCTTTATGAACACCTG
>CABHPR010146053.1:15954-44642 GCA_902168415.1 Peromyscus melanophrys
GGGGGGGGGGGGGGGGGGGGGAGGGGGGGGGGGGGGGGGGGGGATGTAGTGTTGGAGGAGGAGGAGGAGGAGGAGGAGGAAGAGGAGGAAGGTCTATCCAAATGTCTTTATTCTGCCAACCATTTTTAAACCAGAACTTCTACCACTTCTTGGTTATCGACTTGGGGGTAATGAGTTGGTTTCTTTCTCTACTGGCTTTAAACAATAAAGATTAGGTCTCCTAAATCTCTCTTCTTTTTGACACAGTTTCTCATGTAGCCCAGGCTAGCCTTGAACTTCTAGTCCTCCTGCCTCTGCTTCCAAAGGAGGATAGACAAGCAACACTACACACAGCTTATATGGTGCTGGACAGTGAACCCAAGAGCTTTGAGCATGGTGAGCAAGTACTCTGCCAACTGAACCACAACCCCAGTCCACAGTCTTCTAATTCTTGTAAAGTCAAGTTTCTTACACAGTAAAGGCTCAGTAAGCATGAATTCCTGTAAATGTTTGATTGATGGATTAAGTCCTTTACTTCTGAATATAAATTTAGTTCTAAAAATGCATCAGATGATTTCCTGTTTGAGAATATCTCATCCTGGGTCCATGTTTATTTGAATTCATGTCTCAAGGTCTGTCTCAGCACACTGCTTATCCTGAAATTTTTCTCTGTGAGTCTCCCAAGTATTTATTGCAAGTGTCACTCACAGTGAAAATGTCTCAATCCAGCTTCACTCAACAATCATAACTTAGATACAATGTTCAGCACACAAGTACACTTAGTATAGAGCTGATACCTTGTCTAGATGTAAATCCTGTGCATTAGGAACTTAATGCATTTAATATTTTAATGTAATTTGTCATAACTAAAATGAGAAAAATGCAGTGTCACAAGCAGGAAATATATCACTGTTTTATAAACACCTCAGTTCAGACACAGAGAGGCTTGCCTGAGGTCACACACTAATAAGAAGCAGAGCCTGAATAATCTGTGTGATGCTCATTACCAAAGAACACAGTCCTGTCTCCAAGTTTAGATTATAAAATTTTCACATCAAGAGTCAGACTGAGTAGCTGGGAAGATGGCTTAGTGTTCAAAATCCAAGCCCAAAGACCTGAGTTTGATCTCCCAGAACCCATGTAAAAAAGCCTAGCATGGTAGCATGCACTTGTAATCTCTGCACTGGGGAGGCAGAGGCAGGTGTGTCCCTGGGGCTCAGTGGCCAGACAGTCTAGATGAATCACCAGGTACTGGGTAAAATAGTCTCAAAATCAACAATAACAAACAAGAAAGCCAAGTGGAGAGTGACTGAAGACGACACCTGAGGTTTTCATCTCTCCTCCACAGGAATGTGACCTTCCTCCCCAAGGGCAAGTACACAGGAAAACACACAAACACACACACACACACACACACACACACACACACACACACACACACAAAATGTAATAAAGGGTAGGCAATAATTATAGACAAAAAACAATGCTAAATTGCTTGCATTTCCCATAAAGTTGGGCAAGACAGTGATATATACATATATTCATATCATGCACAACTATAAAGGTGCAAAAATATACTCCAAATGTGAGCAATTAGCAAATTAATTACTTAATTTTTGTGTAATTACTTAAGATTCAACTAATATGCTGACTGCCACCTTCATTACAGCTGTCACTAAACAAGGCAAAGTGACTCCATTTCATGTTTAAATCCCCGCAGCTGTGGATTTTAACCCCAGACTTGCATATGATGCCTGCTTTACGTAACTGATCTATCACTAGTAAGTATCTAGATTTCTAAATTCAACAAATTTGTCAGAAACATAAGGATCATCAAACTTAGGACACATAGAGAAAAGAGGCGTTGCTTTTCTCATGTATCAAGAAGCTGAGGCTAGCAAGATGGTCCAGTGGGCAAGAGTGCTTTCAGCAGGAGCACGAAGATCTGAGTTCAAATCCCTAGTATCCACATGACTACATGTGCTTGTATCCCTAGACGTGGGAGTAGAGACAGGAGGATCCCAGGAATTCACTGGCCAGTGAGCCCAGCAAAGTGTTGAGTTTCAGGCTCAGTGAGAGGCCCTGTCTCAAGAAATATGGTGAAGTGTGGTGGTATTGTGTTCCCCAAAATATTGTGCACCCTAATAAACTTATCTGGGGTCAGAGACAGAACAGTCACTAGATACAAAGGCTAGAAAATGGTGGCACTCACACCTTTAATCCTAGCATTCCAGAGGCAGAAATCCCTCTAGATCTCTGTGAGTTCAAGGCCACATTGGAAATAGCCAGGCGTGGTGACTCACGCCTTTAATCCCAGACAGTGAGCCTTTAATCCCAGGGAGTGATGGCAAAAACAGAAAGATATATAAGGCGTGAGGACCAGAAACTAGAAGCATTTGGCTGGTTAAGCTTTCAGACTTTCGAGCGGCACAGTTCAGCTGAGATTCATTCTGGATGAGGACTCAGAGGCCTCCAGTCTGAGGAAACAGGATCAGCTGAGGAACTGGTGAGGTGAGGTAGCTGTGGCTTGTTCTGCTTCTCTGATCTTCCAGTGTTCACCCCAATAACTGGCCTCAGGTTTGATTTTATTAATAAGTACCTTTAAGATTCATGCTACAGTGAAGTGTGATAGAGATACCTAATGTTCTCCTTTGCCGCAACACACAGGTACAGGTACTTACACACACACACACACACACACACACACACACACACCACATACCACACACACACACACACACACACACACACACACACAAGCATGCATATACATTATACCACACACACTTTTTTTTTAATAGTTTTTTTTTAAAAAAAAAAAAAAAGCTGTAACTGGGCTATCCTGGGTTAGTATGGTGAGAGGCTAAGGGATTTTTAAAAATATTTTTTATTTTATATGTACAAGTGTTTTGCCTGCATGTGTGTATGTGCACCCTGTGTGTCTGCTACCCAAGGATGTCAGAAGAGGGTGATAGATCCCCTAGGATTGGAGTTACAGTTGGCTGTGAGCCTCCATGTGGGTTTCAGGAACTGAACTTGGGTCCTCTGCAAGAGCCAAAGTGTTTTTAACCAAGTGGTCTCTTTAGCCCCAAGTCTAAGGGACTCTATCTTGAGACTTCACCATCTTCCAGCTAAGGCTTCCTTTCTGAGTTCTATTTTCAAATATGTTGTAAGACTGCTAAATAACTGCCACCCCACCACACACCACTGCTACTGACAGTGGCATGCTTGCAGTTCAGACAGGAAGAGAGCAAAGGCTGCCAGCAAAAAGAGGCAACCAACTGAGTTAGAGCTGCCCAGAGTTTAAACCCCACCCCCACCCCATCCCCAGTTTAAATCTCATTGGCTAGTACTTTGGCCTGTCTCATTGCAATGAAGGATTTTGTTGTTGTGTAATCTGAGAATATTTTTTGCCACAGAGTTCTGAATGTGAAAATGGGGTAAAATGGGTATTGTCAGGGTGACCAATAGGGCTTGCTTTAGCTGAAGTGTGAGTATGAGTGGGAAGAATGGACAGTCTTTCCTCCTACATCTCAAGACTTCTCTGATTACATGGCATATGAGTTTGAAGAGGAAACTGTGGAGAAACCCTCAAGTAGGACATGAGCTGTTCACAGGTCTTGTTTCCATCTGCTCATTGTCAGTGACCATACTATGTGCTTTCCCAGCATCAAGTGCCATTTGGGACACCGGCACTTCAGATGGAGCACATTACTGGCCACGTCATTTGCTTAGAAAACTCATCTTAGTGATGTTAACCAGTATGTGAGCCTTTACTGCGGGTTTTTGTTTGTTGCTGTTATTGTTGTTTGCCTCTGATAACTCATTTACTATTCAACTACCTGTGTCTTACATTGCTGGGCTTCCTTAAGGATAGCCACAAGAGGGACTTGAATACAGGATAACATAAAGGGAACACTCAGTAACTGTCATATGCAGGTATATCTGTAGGGCAAAAGGTCTAAGCTCATTTCCAGCTTTGAAAATCCACCAATTACTGAACTCAAAATCCTACCAGGCTCTACGCTGGAAATCTCCACCCTGGAAAACTCCCCCAAGAAACCCTATATAAACCTATCTTCTGCTCAGTTCTTTGCTCCTTCTTACCCAAACAGAGGCAGCCACTCTCTTGTGTCTGTCTCAATAAATCTCTTCTGTGAGGTTTGTTGTGTGGTGTTACTTTGTGAGGGTATTCCTTGAGTCCCGACTGCCAGGATACCTTTCCCCTCAGAGCTGCAACACTTATAGTGGTGTTGTAACTCAGATAAGCTTTCCTGGTGCTTGTGCTCTCCTTCAGGGTCTGAGCTTCACTGGCACCCTGTCCCCCATCTCTGTGCCACCTGCAACAGGCTCACTTTCTGGCTCACTTATTGCTGGCAACCCACCCACTAGCAGTAATGTGGTAAAGTTTCCCCTTTGGTCCATGTAAATGCTTCCCTGAGTCCAAGGAAGTGATCATTGAATGTCCAGTGTCTGGCACCCCTCTAATACTCGAAGTGGAGGTACCCCCCCAGTCATGGTCTTTACCTATGGCTGGCCCTCTTCACCTGATCCTGTCCCCAAACCCTTAGAGCTGCAATCCTAGTTTCTTTATGCCCAACTGGGCTCTTTCCTACCCTCTTCACCCTCCTTCTCTTTGGAGCTTTCCATAATCCCACAGCTCCTTTAGGCCCTGTGACCTTTGTGACCCTGTTCCCAACTCTTTCCTGTTGATGAGAGCCCACTCTTAGAGCTCAATTCCTGTCCTCACCTTCTGGCCTCCACAAAAGCCTTGGCCAGGCACCAAGTCTATTCTGTGGCTTAGCCAGGCAAAGCCCCTGGCCCCCATTGAGTGCAGTGATGACTCACTGAATGGTTTGTGTCTTTCTCTGGTCCTCCCTGAGTCCTTGGGATGCCTGCCACAACAGGTTGTTGCAGTGACATTTCCTTCTTTCTCACTCATGGGAACAGTGTCTTCCACACCCCTTCACTTCCCCTTGGGATGCCTCTTAGAAAACCTCCAGCCTCTCTCTCCACCTGGCACCTGATCTGAAGAGCCCTAAATTCATTTGCTTTTGCAATCAAAGTTTGGTTTCAATATCCCTTAGATAATCACTCCAAATGGATAACAGCATCCTAGGTACCAATATTATCCTGGACCTTTACAAATACTGCCAGATATCTGGGAAATGGAGATTCCCCATTCCCTATGTTCAAGCCTCCCCTTTTCTTTACTCCAAGCCCTATTTTTGTCTAGTCCCCACACACTGTGTCTTTTAAGTTATCATTGATGGGTCTGTAAGTTTGCTGCAAAGTGGGAGCCCAAGGAGGACCTAGCAGGAGGGGGAGGGGAGCAAAGGAAAAGGCCAGCTGCAGTGTGCATACACTCTGCACATATTCCTTGCTGGATGTTGCACCTCTCAGCTTCCTTCTGCACTCCTGTCTATAGGCAGGGCTCAAATATTTCCTATCTCCAAGCCTTCTTTGTTTTTAGCTTACTGGATTGTTGTCTTTTAGGTACGAGTGGCATTAAATTGTTTTATGCTGTTCCACTTCTATTAAAAGCTGGCTCTGGAGTTGGGGTATGGCCCCACCTCTTCTAGATCCAAGCATGCTTGTTTAAATGTTTTCTCCAAGGTTGGGCAGTGGTGGCTCATGCCTTTAATCTCAGCACTTGGGAGGCAGAGGCAGGCAGATCTCTGTGAGTTTGAGGCCAGCCTGTTCTACAGAGCGAGTTCCAGGACAGGCTCCAAAACTACACAGGGAAACCCTGTCTCATAAAATAAAAAAAAAAAAGTTTCCTCCAAAATCTCTGTCCCATATCAGATCAGATGAGCCACCTGACAATGTGACAAGAAAGGAGAGCAAATCAAAATAAAGGGGCAAATTATTCCCAGTGGGGACTATTGCTACTCATCACATACTCTTTTGGTTTTGGTTTAACTATCTAAAACTTTTGCTAAGGTATAAATCTTATCTCAAAATTTGTAAGTCTATTGTGTAAACTTTCTGTACCTCAAGATTTATAAACATATTGGGTATGATTGAAAAATCTGTAAAATCTGTAACAAAAGGGTTAATTTAAAACTTGTAACACCGGGGTTGGTAGTTAAAAATCTATACATAGGTGATCTTAAAGGAAACGCAGCTCGATGCCACCTTACCCGCTTTCCCCACACTGGGATGGAGGCAGCCACATGATTGACAGCCATCTTTGCTAGGGTTGGAAACGACGGACTTTGCCATGTGACCTCACTCCCATTTTGATTAAAAGTGACCACAAGGCATAAGCCAACCAAGGAAAAAATAACTCCTCCTAGTTTGTGGGAACCCACAGTGACTCCAGTTTGTGGCTTGATTCCATCTTGGCTCAAGGTCAGAGTTCAAGGTTGTCTTTGCCCCTTAAGGCTGGATAACAGTATAATTGCCCAAAGGCATGGCTGTTAGATATTTTGCTCTTCAAGGCCAAATAACAGGATGTTTGACCAAAGGTGTGCTTACCAGATGTCTTGAGAATGTAGGAAGTGTTTATACTTGCTTGTACCTTGAACCACAGTGTCCTTGACGGGGGAGGTCTTTTGCCCCCCTTGCTCTGGACATAAAAAGGCTATGAGAAATAAACTCAGGGCTGTTGCAGTATTGACTCAGAGCCCTCCAGAACCTATCCTGTGTCTCTGTCTATTCTTCTGTCTCTGTTTTTCCTAGTTTTTTTCTCAATCCTCACTCCCCTATTCCGGATTGTTCAACAGGTCAGGTAGGACCGACACTAGTTATGAAGCCCAAACCAAATGACTCCACCACTATTTTAGAGCACACTGATGATCCTCCCCTACCAGCCTCAACCCACAGTCCCTGCTTTCCCTCTCCAACCTCTCTGGTTCCCTTCTCCTTCCTAAGAGACAGGCTGCCAGGATCAACCCTCAGGTGCTCACTTTCAGCCCACAGTCCTCTCACTACTTGCTCCCACTCCATCACGGGACCCCCTTTACCTCCCACTACCTGGCCTAAAGCGGCCAAGGTTCTCCTTTTGTGGGAAGTCCTTGGGGAAGACAGCTTGGTCAAGTGCCTAAAGAAGTCAGAAGTGGCATCCGATTCCCTGGAAACTGAGTTACAGATGGTTGTGAACCACTGTGTGGGCACTGGGAATCAATCCTTACTCTGCAAGTGCGCCAGTGCTCTTAACCACTGAGCCGTCTCTCCAGCTTCTTGTTACTTTTATTAAAGAGACCCGAGCAGTTTCTTTTATTGGATTTTATTACAACATCTTTATACATCTTTATTTTTGCTGGTTCTCTTACCCACTTCTTTCCCCTGTGCCCCCGAGGTGGTCCTCTCACTCTTCCCCCTCTCTAGCTGCCCCAATTCTACTGTCACACGTATCCTACCGCCCTTCACCCCATCCCCAAGACTTTTTCTCCTTTAATGATCCCTTTCAGAGTTTCATGGCCTACATCCACATTCACACCGATACAAAAATATAAAAACTGAAATCTAGGATCTGAATGAGAGAAAACATTTGGCATTTGAGACCTTCTTGAAGCCTGGAATCCAGGCTGGGCTCCTCAGGTCTTACCTGGCTTCAGTGGTTGCAATGACTCAATTTTTGAATTTGAAAATTTCTCAGTTCCAAGGAGCTAGGGAGATAGCTCAGTTTATAAAGAGCTTGCCACACAAGCATAAAGATCTAAATTGGATCCTTACTGAGCATGAGTTCAGCAGCCAGCCAGCCTAGCCTATTAAGTAAGCTCTAGGCCAATGAGACCTGGTCTCAAAAAATATGGTGGACAGCCTCTGAGGAAAGACATCTAAGGTTGACCTTTGGCTTCCATGAATGCTTGGATGCAGACATATACATGAACACATTCACACTCAACACACAATTTAATCATTAAAGCTTGAAAATCTTGCAAATGATTCAAATTGGCCTGGCCTGAGTCAGATGTGCACTAGTAAATCAGTCAACTGTGGGGAGAGACAAATAAACAAAGCAACCCATTTAATTTCTACAGAGGTACCAGGCTTAGGGAGGCCACAGCTGCCCCCAGAACAGAATGCTGAGCAAGAGCAACGCTGTCCACTGCACAATCACACTGTATACTAATTTATACAAACAGTCAAGAAGAAACCACATTAGTACACATGCTGAGCCAGTACTTAGATGGCTAAGAGGCCTGAGTGATGGGAGTTGAGCAGAAGAAAAGCAAGGACAGGGAGAAACAGGAAAAAGAGAGAAACCACAGAACACATTCAGTTTCCCTCCCACCTCATCATCTAATGGGCTATTGCATTTATGTAAAGTTATTTGTGAAGAGAGTAAAAATTTAAAATCAAGTAATATTTTTATTTTTAGTTTCCTAGAAAATTTGCAAGAATGGTAGAGTTCCCACAGTCTCTCACCCAGTTTCTACTTTAACACCTCATCAGTAGGTACTTTTTCATGGTTAAAGAAGTCCTGAAGTCCACACTGTATTAGACTTCCTTAGCCCTTTGCACTTCAGCATCCTATCCAGGAGAACATTTAATAGTTATGTCTCCTTAGACTCTTCTGCTGCTGGCAGCTTTCTTGGGCTTTTCTTGCTTTTGATGACCTTGACAGTTTTGAAGACTACTCATCAGGTTTTTGTAGAATATTTTATAATATTCTATTTTATTTTATAAATAGTATTTTATTACTCTTCTTACAAGAAATGTCTGTTTTATAAGTTACAGCTAATTACAATAATTTCCAGGATAGGACAAAAATAAACTAAGACACATCAAGAAAATGAATTTTACTTTTCTGGCTTCAAACTTTATAGGTATTACTTCTCTTCAGCAAGCACAGGGCCTGTTAAAACACTGATCACATATTCTTAGCTTTCCTAGGAATATTATCACGTTGAAGATAAAAGTATCTGTAAGGGCTGACAACTATCCTTGTCAATCACATTATCCAAGTCCACTGAATATATTAGACTAAACCCAACTTAAAGGGCATGGTGGCACATATCTGTAATGCTGGCACTCAGAACTAAGGCAGAAGGATCATAACTCTGAGGCCAGTTTTGGCTATATAATCAGACCAGGTGTCCAAAGAAACATGGAATCATTGCTACTTGCTGGTATATGATGCAAGCCAACCTAATTAAATCACTGCATAAAAAGAAATTATCTGTTCATCTAAGAGTAATAGTGAAAATTTTAAGCATTATAAGAAATCATGATAACTGATATTTTCATTATTTTTGTTCTTTTAAAATATTTTATTATTCATATGCATATAACACATTTTGATCAACTATTCTCTTCCATCTTCATGATGTAAAAAATGTTCACCACATCCATTAGTGTTGCCTGTGTGTCCATGGGTGTAGGACCATCTACAGGAACACAAGTAGTCTCTCAGGGCCAGGATCACTGAAAACAGACTGTCCCTCCCTGAGCAGCCACAATTTGTCAATAGCTCCTCAGAAGAGGGTGGGACCGCATGATCCCTTCTCCCACCCATGCTCAGATATGGGCTGCCCAAAGTATCATTAAAAGTTTTAAATAGTAATGGTTTTGAAAGTGTTGGACCACAAGAAAACAAGCTGAGAATTATGACTATGTTTTTCAGGTTGAGGATGCAAAAGAGAAGAAATTCCAACAGGGACAGACAATACAGTGATATGCAGGCAAAATTCCTAGTATGTTCTTTAGTTTTCCCAGTTTAACAATTATAATAAATATGCCTTGCCAGTTGCCAGGAAAAAAAATTCCATTAAGTGTACAACATCCTTTTGTGAAAACTGTGTGGAAAACTACATGGAGATATTTATAAAATATGCTTACCCATCTGGAGGGGGAAAGTCTGCAGCAAGCATGTAGAAGTTGTAGGCATGGGCATCCTACAGTACCAGAATAAATGTACCTTTAAAACTTTGTAACCTAGATGTTTCCCAAACACTTCATCAGGGAACCCTTTTATGATCACATATTTATTCACCGACAACTGATACTTTGAAACTGTCTTCAAAATGCTGTTTGTGCACATAAATACTATACTTATAATGGTGAGTCCATCAATAGCCTAATCCATTTTAGTGTACTTGAGAAAATTAGGGACATATACACCTCAAATAATTTTGTTTCTTTATATAATTACATTCAGAAATCTATCTTTATAAACTACACCAGTGCAGAAATGGGAAGTACTACAAAGACACTACCAGTGTACTGAAAGAATGCAGTGCAATAAGCATAACGACTTCGGAGCATTTAGAGAGGACAAGCACATGTTGGCATAAAAAACTATTGAGGAAAGGAGTGCTGTCAACCAGGCTACCCCGGTCTCTTAAAGGCCCCTAAACACTAGTGGGATGTGGTCTCCCCATTACTGAGTTGGTTCATTCTCTCCAGCCTCCTGATGAGATGGCATCTAAGGTATATGGAACTCACATGGCTCCCACGAGGCAGGGACCCAGCTGCTGCCTGTCTCTAAGGCAGGAATGTGCAACCCTTCACTATGCCCTGAACGAATAGTATCAGAACTAGCTTCAAAAGGAGGAACCAAGGAACTCTTTACTGCTGACAGTATGTAAGAGTGCAGGTGGTAGCAGGGAGGAGGCCTGATGTGTGAGTAGCCTGAAGTCTGGAGTGAGGTTTTCATGAGAAGCCACACTGTGACTGACTGATAATTGGGTTACGGCATTCTTCACTGACTGCCCTTCATAGTATAACAGTCCCCTACCACTACTTCATTGTTTCCTAACACAGGGTCTCACATAATGCACGCTGCCCTGGGCTTGCTATGTGGCCTAAGCTGGCCTTGAACATGTGATCCTCCTCCTCAGCTTC
Source organism: Peromyscus melanophrys (assembly GCA_902168415.1). Classification (NCBI taxonomy): domain Eukaryota; kingdom Metazoa; phylum Chordata; class Mammalia; order Rodentia; family Cricetidae; genus Peromyscus; species Peromyscus melanophrys. Next base: position 26,728 of record CABHPR010146053.1, read on the forward strand.
CTAAACACTGGGATTACAGAGAGGCCTATGTCACCACACCCAGTTTGTACTATAATTTTTCTAAAATGTAAGAAAGCATTTTGTGTTCTAAGGCTTTATATAATAAACAGTAAAATAATACAAAGATTTTATTAGTAAATTATGACCATTATAGTTAGTATCCAAGATTTATTCATGATTCATGTAATATAGTATGTTTTTCTTGTCATTCAATATTTTAATTTTTTTTCAACTTGAGATGCCAACTTTAATTCTTTTCAACACAGGGTTTTACAGCTCAGGCTGGTGTCTAACTTTCTATGGCCTTGAACTCATGATCTCCTCCCTATATCTCCTTAGTGCTAGAATTAGATATCTGCCACCATGCCCAGTTTATGCACACTTTCTTAAAGCTTTTCCTAATTTTAACAATGCAGCAGAAACAGCTGTAGCTGCAGAAGCATTGCCTTCTATAAACTTACCAACCCAGAGGTAAGTATGTACTTTAGAGAATAAAATGTAAAAGAAACATAAGACAGGAAGCACCTTTTACAATACTGCTATAAAAATATTAATTCTGGAGTTGGAAGAGATTATCTCAGTACTTACAAAAATACTATTCATGCAAAGGACCTGAGTTCGGTTCTCAGCACCCAAGTCAGGCATCTTACAACCTGTAACTACAGCTTTGGGGATCAACACGTGCATGCACGTGCGCACACACACAATGTATTAATTCCTGTGTAGAAGAAGGTTTGTGTAAGTGTTTACATAGTGGGATGGAAGTTACCTGAGGGTCTAGGGTCTAGGAAGGCAGGTCTTGCTCTGCCAGAGTTGGCACTGCTGCAGCAGCTCCTTAGCTGTCACTTAAACTGTTCCACAGTGATGCTGAGGCCTAGATTAGGACCAGCACTTTTCTCTCAATGCACTCCAATGTGTTCACTGCCATATCAGGAGGCATTATCACAAATAAATTATGACTATCGTAAGTAGAAATTAAAGTATTTTTTGCTCAGCTGAGCTTACTCTTCTAGATTGTGTTTGCTCACCTGCCAATTTGAAAAACTTAGTAATTTATAATGAGCTTTCTGGTCATTAATGCAGACTAGTAATAACATAACTTAAATCAAAAGCAATTGTTTTTTAAAATGGGATACATACCAGCAAAATCTGAGCCAAGCACTTAACAGCATTCTATAGGCAACTCTACACTATATAGGGCACTGTGTGGACAACCCAAATAAAAATTATTCCCACCTCATTCATTGGAATATACAAAGGGAAAGCTAAATCTAGTGAGATCGCTGTAGGCCTTTGGTCTAGTTAAAATATCAAGACCAAAAGAGTAGCAATTTTAATTTGAGTCTTTATGATACTGTCAAGAAACTATAGCCTTTGATTTGGGGAATGATGTTGAAACAACAACCAAGAAAGTCAGAGTCCCCAGAAATTCCAAGATGAGCCAGAAATGGACAAGAGGCAAAGGTGGAAGCATCTCTAGCTGGCTGGCTGTGAGAACCCTGGAAGCAGCAGAGAGGCACAAGCCAACATACTGAGGACACAGGAATGGCAAAGCTGGGCAGAGAGCTTTCCACTGAGGTTCAGTAAATCTCAGACTGCAGCCCCACCTGTCTTACACATCACAGGCTCGAGAAGTCGGAGCTACTACAAATGCAGGCGCAGTGCTGGGGCTGACAGATGTTTATGTTGGAGCTGGTGGTTTCCATTCAGTGCTCCCCAGTGTCAGTGCCGTCCTTCAGGGGCACGGGCTCCTCTGGGTGTCCATGAAGTTGCACTGTGGGGTCAGGGGCACGAGCTCCTCTGGGTGTCCATGAAGCTGCACTGTGGGGTCAGGGGCACGAGCTCCTCTGGGTGTCCATGAAGCTGCACTGTGGGGTCAAGGGTGGCAGGTGCTCTCAAACATTACTAGAAAAAAGCTGCCAGATCAAATGAAAACAAATGAAAACAAAGGATGCTTCACTCTGTTCTAAGACACAATCATTATTTCAAGCCTGCAAAACCTAAAGAGAAAAGAAGCTCCTTGGAAATGTCAAAAAGAAACCTGTTATTCTATGTATTAACTGAAAGAAAAAGGAAGCTCCATTATGTCAGACCACCTGTAAATCCAGAATTCCAGATGAAACATTCTCTAAAGGAGAATACGTATTAGCATCCATCTTCTTTTATAAATGCACTGCTGTCATGTATGTGTGGTGTGTGTGTGTGTGTGTGTGTGTGTGTGTGTGTGTGTGTGTGTGTGTGTGTGCGTGCGCGCGTGCACACATGCAAGGCACAACATGCACATGGAGGCCAAAGGATAACTTCTGGGAGTCTGTTTTCTCCTTCCACCGTGGATTCAGGGATCAAGTTCAAGTTGTCAGCCGTGTGCAACAAGCACTTTACCCACTGAGCCACCTCTCTGGTCCAATATCCATTTTCTTGAATTGTTGGCGGGAGTTTTCTTTAAGGAGAATCAGGATGCAGACGCTCACTGATGGCTTTACCAACATCACAGGAGATGCCTTTTGGGTTTGCCACACAGTTGGAGTTTCTTTGTTGTGAGCAGTTGTACGAGGCCATTAAGAAATACCAGAAAGATGGTCATGGACATGACAATCACATAGTGGCTGATGCTGCAAAAGGAGAGAACTTATGAGAAAAAGCACAAGATTCCTACAATTTTTAATTTGAGAAACTTTTAAATGGATGTACAAAACACGGAATTACAAAAAAATGCATAGAATTAGAAAAAGGTATCAATGGTTTAAAAAATAGACACCAGGAGCTAGGGAGGTGGCTTCTCAAGCAAACATGAGGGCCTGAGTTCAAATCTCCAGCACCCATGTAAAAAGCCAGCGTGACTGCAGGCCCAGTGCTGGGAGTGAGGACTGGAGGATTGATAAGCCTCAGTGATAGGTCTCAAACCCTGAATAAATGTCTAATTGGGGTGCCTATTCAACATATCCCACCAGGTTCTCCCAGCACCCCTCAGTTCCTAACTATTACAGGCTATGGCTGGCATACCCCAACCTCTACCCTGAACTCTCCAGCCCAGCAGCTGGACTACCCTTCCCCCAGAGGCTCTTTCTTGTATGACCCAGCCATTTGGGTTACCTGGCCCCTTTGTCTACCCTTTACTCTCCTGATCTCGTGGCTCTCCCCTCTCTCCTCCCCTCATGTCCTGCTCATTGTCACGGTCACTCTGGACTTCCTACATTTCTGCCTCTGGCTATGCTCTCCCTTTTATCTACAGTAAATCTCCTCCTCCACCATACCCAGGAGCAGTCATGCCCTTCCTTTTTTATTCCTTTTTTTCTCATTCACCTAGTTTTAAGAAGAGACTTTGTCTCAAAGGCCTAAGTGGAGAGCAATAGAGGAAGACACCCCATGTTGACCTCAGGCTTCCACATGTGAGTATACTGCCCCTGCCCACAAACAAACACATAATACTATAAAAAAAAAAGCACAAGTTAGTTAACTAGAAATGTATGACTAGTATATGCGCTACATTGGCAATAAATTAAAATGCATATTAATTATATATTATTTTAAAACCCTAATAACAATCCTACTGAAATAGTGAAGAACGCAGTGCTTGGAGGTGCTGGCAAAGAAAGTACATCACAAAGATGCCTTTGACACACATAACTAGTGCTCATGCTTTGCCACCAGAGAAACTGCTTTCATGTGCTTTTAGACAGACAATTTCCTCCCTCCAATTTTTGGACTGTATTTTATCCACAGACTCCCCATATTTGAAGTACTTTGACAAAACTGCCAGCCACTAAGAAAGAAAAAAATGTTATTCAAAGTCAAATTCATTGAGTAAAAGGATTCATCACTGTATGAATCTCACAACTGCAGATACCATCTCCCAATCCATTGAGTAAAAGGATTCATCACTGTATGAATCTCACAACTGCAGATACCATCTCCCAGAGTATGGTGATATTTTTCTTTTGTACCAAAATGTTAATTGTATGTTAATAAATAAAGTTGCCTGGGGGTCAGAGCTATTAGCAAGCCATAGGAAAGCAGGGCAGTGGTGGTGTACGCTTGTGATCACCGCACTTGGTAGACAGAGCTAGGTAAGTCTCTGTGTGTTCAGGGATACAGCCAGCATTGGATACACAAGCCTTTAATCTCAATACCAACCATAGAACACCTGGAGGTCTATACAAACAGGCCGTGATGAGGCAGTCCTGTGGTTGGGTTTACAACCAATGAGAAGGCAGAACAGAGACTATATAAAGACTTTAACACAGGAAGTAGCGGCTCCTTCGGAGAGGTAGGACCACTGCAGGAGGAAGGGTAAGGTTTTAGCTCTTAGCTCTGACCTCTTGGCTTTCTTCTTTGCATTGGTTCTGTGTTTCTTATTTATAAGACGGTTGGTTACATCTACACCAGAGTTTTGGCAAAAGATAAAAGATTAACAGACTCAACTAACATTATTCAATCCTCATGTATTAGCAGTAGTAAACCCTCAATTCTGCCCCACTTTGGTGTCTGTGTGTATGCATGCAGTGACCAGAAGTCAATTTCAGTATTGTTCCTTACAATCCTAGCCACCTTTTTTTTACATCCTCTCTCATGGGAGCTAGGACTCCCAATTCACCGGGGCTGTCTGACCAGTAAACCCCACAGTCTTTCTTGTTTCCTCCTCCTTAGATCTGGGATTACAGCTATGCATGCCACCATGCCTGGCTTTTTTTTTCTTTTAAAGGTGGGTGTTATGGATCAAACTGTAAGCAATTCACCTAGTGATCCAAATTTATCTTTTTAAACACAAAAATTATAGTTCATATAGAACAAGGTTTGATGACCAAATCAGACATACGAAAGAAATCCTGCCAGGCTTAGAGTAAAGCAGAAGCTCCACACAATGACTCTAGTACAGCACTGACCAAGCTAATCTGTGAATATCGGCAACTGACCTATTTTCAATATCTAACAGTTAACACTCAGCTACTTAACTTTAACAACAGACTTGAATGTTTTACATTCTTCATCAAGTTGCAGTGGTAGACCTTAACAGTTTTGGAAATGCCAGTGCCAGGTGACAGTCACCAGAAGCACCAGCCACAATGATATGGAACAGGCTGAGATCTAGAAGGCAGGCTATGAGTATGTTGCCAAGGGTGGGGGAAAAGAAATGATCCAAGCCTCTAAATAAAAGAACCAACAAGATTATGAATGAATCCTGGATATTGAACTTTGGATTCTTATTGGAGCTTGGTTTTGCCTTATACAGATTGTGGTTATGCCATGTTTTCTCTCTCTTAAAGTAAAAGGGGGTTACTTTATTTCTGATAATGTAGGAAGACATTTGGGAGATTTTAAACATTTTTAAGAACAGTTTTTAAAATATTTAAATTTATAAGTCTATTGAACATTTTAAGTTTATAAAATGTTCTATATTGCTAATGTTTGGACTTAAACGGCTAAAAATCAGGGTCACAGCCATAAGCACCAAATACTAACCAGAAACTGAGATGTTCATTTCTTGTGATGCAGCAAGAGAATGTCCTAAGCAGTCTGGCAAAGAGCTTGGAACAGCTTCTAACTCCTAAGTCTCGATCCTTTGGGGGTTGAAAACCTTTTTACAGGGTTAGCCTAGGACCACCTGCAAATCAGATATTTGTGTTGATTCACAACACTGGCAAAACTGCAGTTATGAAATAGCAACGGTAAAGTTTTTGTAATGGGAGGTTACCACAACATGGGGGAACTATATGGAAAGGTCAAAGCATTGGGATATTTGAAGAACCAGCAGCTTGAACAAAGTTCCTGCTTGCTAAAAAGGGAGTCACCCTCCTTATCTCTGGCAAATGGAACTTGTGGCCATTGCATTAACATATGGCTGTGATGCCTTATAACTTGTCAAGGATAATGCCAGCACCTAGGCTGTCTCAGTCCCTGCTCATGGGCCACACCTCAACTCACCCCTTTCTCCTGTTCCCATTTTACCCTGGGATCTTTCCCTTGTCACTTGCTTGCCTTCCCAGGAGACAGCTTAACAGCTTGGCACAAATTTGTTCTGTTTTTACCCACAGAATGGCTATTCTGTTTTGGTTCCTTTACTGAACCCATATTTGATACTAGAAGAGCTTCAATTCAAAATCATTGTTTTTACGGCTAAAAGGAATAGAACATGAAGTCCTAGTCTTATGAAAGCTGCCAACTTATTGTAGACTGTTTAGAACACAAGTAAATAGTCAGTCAGCTTATAAATAATCAAGTTCTTTAATTGTAGTCATGCTAAGTACTTATGTAATTAATTACAGGGACAAACTTTTCTTAGTCCCATGCATATGTTTTCAGGGTTGAGTGTAAAACAAATAACTAGAAACAAAGTTTGTCTATTCAGATATATCTGGACAGCCCACAAATATTTCAGACATCTGCGGAATATGACATTTAAAATGTTGATTAAAAAGCTTATTATATCAGACAGAGACTCCCAGATCCTATCAGTGACCCAAGGTCTCCAAAGAAGATTAGGGGGCACCACAATGTCTCCATTGTGGGAGCCCATTTTCATGTTCCCTAGTGGCTTTACCCAGAAGGTCTGCATAGAGAGGATGATTGGGCCATGGGCCTGAGTGCAGGTGTCTGAGATGGTCTGCACTTGACTGTGCTGGGGGGAGGTCTTTTGCTCCACCCCTTGGCATTCCTTTAAATAACCTAGGGCAGAGAGAGTTGAGGCCCTATGAATTAGGATCCAGGCCCTCCCAAGTCCATCCTGTATTTTCTTTCTTTTCCTCTCCCCTCTTCATTTCTAACTAAGTCTCATCCCTCATTCCTCAAGAGTCCCTGGGGTAAAAAAATGTGGGGCCTGGTCCCCCACAGATGGTGCCTGAACAGGGACAAAGACAAAGAAAAAGACAAAGGAAAATAAAGAAAAAAATAACCCTAGGACTTGGCAAAAGGATGGAGGGAGCATTGTGAGTATAGGCATGCTAATAAGGAATAGAAAAATGAAGGCAACAGTATTTTATCCTCAGGAGAAAAGGAAAAAACAGACTGGAAGGATGTCTGAGGCTGCAGCGCAGAATCTTCTCTATCAAGATTTCTATCTTTCTGTCTCTTAATTTCTATCTATGAAAAAATTAAGAAGGTAGAGTGTAGCAATATACTGCAGGAAAAACTTAGAAAAAGGTAGTGTAGAAAAAATTTACTTAGGATAAGATGGCAACTAACAGAGAAACTAAGTCTTCAATCTTCTAACTTTGGGGCTATGAACGCAGACTAGAAAAAAGCTCCTCTTTGAGCTTATCGGGAAGAAAAAAGATTCCTATGGAAGCTTTTGGCCTGGGGACAGCTAAAATACTAAGTCCAAGCAGCAGGAGGAAGTAATTCTCCCTGAAGCAAAAATGCAGGTGTAATAAGCCAAAGTTCAGCAGTTTTGGGAATGAACTTGATGGTCTTTCTCTCAAACTAAAGCTTTTCTTGGGAAAAACTTGGTAAAATCTCTCTCTAAAAAACTAAAAATTTCAAAGTTTTCTTTCTCAGTTTCTCTTTCTGTAAAGACAAAAACTAAGAATCACCTGGAGATATTAGTACGGGAAGTCACTTGTGATTCACTCTAAGAAAAGCAAAGCCCTCTGATTAAAATGGAGCATGGAAGCAGTAAGCAGGCCTTTGAAGAGCCACTTGTAGAACGGTTAAAACAAAGGGGTTGGGGTGGAACTACAAGTGCAGAGGTTCTTCAAGTTCGTAGAGAAACTGTGTCCCTGGCTTTCTGATTATGGAAAGCTGAATGAAGATTCCTGTGGGAGAATTGGAGTTGAAATGCAAAAATATTATGGAGAACACCAACCTGAAAAAATTCCCGTGGAAGCCCTTGGCCTGTGGGCATTGATTTGGAACAATTTAGATCTAAACCTTGAAAAGCAAGAGGGACCTTTGCCCAAGGCAGATGAGGCTGAGGCAAAACCCGCTGCTCCACCAGCAGAACCTGAAAACCCTTGTACAACACTATTTAAACAGGGTCCGTTTTCTCTTGGCCATGAAGCTAAGTTTAAGGAACAGAAAGTCTTGGGATAAGACAAGGGAGGAAGTGAAAAGCTTGAAAAGCCTACTAACTTCTCTCACTCAAAAAATAGAAACTCAAGTCTCTTCTCTTCCCTCTGTAGGGATGGAATTAGACTCACCTGGGGAGGCGTCTTTTAGACTGGAAAAGCCACCTGTAATTGCCCTAGTGCAAAGATCCTCTAAAGCAATACGAACCCTCTCTGTTAATGCTGCATCTCCTCTTCAAGCTAGCCTTGGGGAAGCTGCTAGTAAGGGGGAAGAAATTCAAGGAGTTCAAATGTTCCCTGTCCAGGGTAATAGCATAAGAATGCATGTTCCAATTCCTTTCAAACAGCTTAAGGGGTTAAAAACAGCATGTACTCAATATGGCCCGACTGCTCATTTCACAACAGCATTGTTAGAAAGCCTTGCTTTAGAAGTTTTGACCCTGGGCAATTAGAAACAAATGGCTCGAGCATGCCTATCCAGCAGTGACTATCTGCTGTGGAAGTGAGTTCGCGGAACAGTGTCAGGCCGAAGCCGAAATAAATCAGGCACAACAGATTCCCATCACCTTTGATATGCTCGCTAGAAAAGCCCTTATCAGGAGACAGGTCAACAGTTAAATTTTGATATAGCGGTGTATGCTCAGGTTAATGCTGCTGCCAAAAGAGCTTGGAATGCACCTCTGTCATCAGGAAGACAAACTGAGGATCTAAGATAAGGCAAGGGCCTGATGAGTTATTTCAAGATTTTGTTTCCAGATTAATTCAAATGGCAAGCGATTCAGAACCTGGACTTTTACTTGTAAAACAACTTGCATATGAAAATGCCAATGCAGCATGCTTGGTCGTGATATGCCCTTTTAGAAAGAAGGGAAACATCTCTGACTATATTCTACTTTGTTCCAATATAGGACCATCATACAATCAAGGGACAGTCATGGCTGCAGCATTACAAGGAAAAATGGTTAGGGATGTTCTGTACTATATTTGCTAAGGTAGTCCTATAGAATTTCTTTAAGAATATAAGCTTGTATGAATATAAGAAATATATGTGCTAAGGTAGTCCTATAGTTTTCTTAAGAATATGAACTTATAAAAAGTGCAAACAAGTGTAAATGTTGAATGTGAGTCTATGCATTCATGTGAGTCTGTGCAAATATGGGATGCACAAAACAGCGTCCATAGCAGACTGCAAGCTGGCAGTCTGAGTGGTTTCAGAAGCTCCAGAAGCCACTAAGAATTGTAGATGCCAGAGCCAGCTCAATGGCCACAGCCAGGCATCTGCAGCTGAGACCCACGGAACATCAATGCGGCACAGAAAATCCTGAGCTAGCAGCAAAAATGTTGCAGTTTAAAATGCTACTGTAACTAAAAATGTCTTTGGCCTGAGAATGAAAGTTGAAGAGATGCTTGTTTGAAGTAAAGTTAACTGCAAAAAGTTTTGGTTGTAAAACATTTCTTCAAATTTGGAAGTGGAAATCCAGTACCAGAATTTACTTGAACTTTTAGAACTTAAAAAAAAAAAAAGAGGTAAAACTACAAAAAGGTTTTGGTTATAGGTTTCTCCATATTTGGAAGGCTGGTAACAGAATTTATTATTTGAATTTTGGGACTTAAGAAATTAAATGAACAGTAGTGATTTCATTGCAATGGGACAATTTTAAATTTACTTATGGTGATGACCTAGGAACTGTTTTATGGAATTACTTGTGTTAAAAATGGAACTATTTAAATGGAAAAATTTATTTTTTTCTACCTAGGCTCAACATGCAGTTTTGTGTATACATATATGCTTTATTAACTGGTGATTCATGAATTGTTTTGTGTTAAAAATGGAACTGTTTTATGGAACTGGTTTTGTGTTACAAATGGAATTGTTTAAATAGAGAAGTTTGGGTTTTCTTCTAACTAGGTTCGAGACTTTGTTTGAAAACTTATGAAGAAAGGGGGAAGTTATTTGTGAATTAAGGTTGAATGTATGTTTGTAGGAATTATAATGGTGTATAGTAATGTTCATGTCATAATTATTATGTTAACCTATTGATATTTATGCACCATGGTTTGGTGAAGTCAAGGAAATATTTAAGTTTGATGTGAATACATCAGAAGTTTATCCTGTTTTGTTAGCAAGAAATTCAAATGATTCTCTTAAGAGTTTGCTTTAAGATGTAAGACTGAGAGAACTGTAACTATGTATAGCAATATTTATGCTATAATCATGTTAACCTGTTGATGTTAATGATGAAGCTAAGGGAGTCTTTAAGTCTGATGCAGTTGCATCAAGAGTTTTTTGGTTTAGAAAGGACCTGATGCAGCTTAGACTGCTGTAGTCACCTTAGACACATTCCAAAAAAGAAATGCCATCTTTATCATCCTCTACTCAAATACTGGGAGGTATGACAGCTATGGAGATTGTTGTAAACTCTTAATGTGGAGTTGTTTCTTATATATTAAGAAGGGGGGACCTGTGGGAACCCATTTTCAGGTTTCCTAGTGGCTTTACCCAGCAGGTCTGCAAAGTGAGGATGATTGGGCTATGGACCTGAGTGTAGGTGTCTGAGATGGTCTGCACTTGACTGTGCTGGGGGGAGGTCTTTTGCTCCACCCCTTGGCATTCCTTTAAATAACCTAGGGTAGAGACAGTCAAGGCCTGATGGATTAGGATCCAGGCCCTCCCAAAACTAGCCTGTATTTTCTTTCTTTTCCTCTCCCCTCTTCATTTCTAACTAAGTCTCTTATCCCTCATTCTTCAAGAGTCCCTGGGATAAATAAATGTGGGGGCTGGTCCCCCACACCCCACCTGAATTATGACAAGGCTGACCACTGGATGAGATCCCTCAATGAAAGACCTGACACCAGGACCTGGTCCAGACTGTGGACAAGCAGCAGGACACTGGAGAATTGATTGCACCCATTTTTTCCTAGACAAAGTAAAGTCAATCTTCCCCATGTCTCTCTTTCACAGGAAAAACTCTCCCCATATGGACATGGTGGCCAAAGATTGATGCTGTTCTGATACTTCTACCTCCAACACCTTGGAGGCCTGAGTATAGCTAACTGTGTATGGATTTCCTCTGTCATTTTTCATAGATTTGGAAACTGCTTGGTCTGCACTCAGGTATAATTAATCCTTCTCAGATCTCTGATAGTACTGACAGCTAAGCTAGCTATAATTTTGTCAGCTGGACAGCATCAAATAACTAGATTCTTCTGAAAGGCTATAGCCAGCTTGTTAGCTCATTTTTAAGAAAATGTTCTAAGACATGAAATTTTAAGTAAGTTGTAAAGGTTTAAATATGGGTCTGAAAAAAGGCCTGAGGATATGAATGTATATCCAAGTTTTGAGGGTCTAAAAATGATTTAAGATATATAAATACAAGTTATAAAGATTTAGATTATGAAAAATGTTTCAGATTGCCTTCCCCTTCTATAAAACTTCAGTGCTTAACATTTAACAGAATTCTGATAAGCTGGTAGAGCAGTGACTACTTACGTTCAGTCACAAGCTCAACATTTTACATTTACTTTGTTTGTCATCTAAATATAAACTTAAAAGTACTTCTCATCAAGCCAAAGAAATCTCTGTCCAATATATACCTGGCTCTCTGGACAGAAGGAAAAATGTACATGTTTTTAATCCAAATCTGTAGCTTTTGCTAGGATCAAAGGTATGAGTCTACTTCTGCTGTTTTACAGATAGCCATTACCTGCTTTGTCTAACAATACGGATTTTAGCATGGGTTGATAATACTAATGTATCTAAAAATTTTATCTCATTTTGTAAGATAATTCATAGAGGCCTCAAAGGATTAAAAGAGTCATAAAACTTAGATCCACTTAACAGAGGTCAAAAGGACTCCAGATAAGTACAACTTATTCCTAAAAGTACTCCAGATAAGTACAGCTTATTCATAAGGATGGTATTTTTCTTTCTCCTGGTCTTGGAACTTTGGCCCTTCCCAATGACTAAGACTAGGGCCTAAAAGTTCAAATAAGTTCATAAATTTTAACTTTTGTTCCTAGTTTGAACTAGTCTCAACAGGTTTCCACTTGGCTGGCAGATATATCCAAGCTTCAGTTGCTGACTTGCTCCAAACCATTATGAGCTCTGGACTTGCTAAATGCTGACATGGACCAGCCCAGCTGATGTTGATTGTTCGCTGTCTCTACAGCTGTGTCAGATAACCACATGCTTCTGACAAATGCCCCATTGCCCAGCCTCTGACTAGCCTTTCAGCCTCTGACTAGCCTTCCAGCCTCTGACTAGCCTTCCAGCCTCTGACTAGCCTTTCAGCCTTCTTGGGCCCTGACAACAACGTCCCAGTGTCAGCTCTAAGCAGTTCCAGATCCCTGCTCAAAATAGGTTAAAATGCTGGATCAAAAGGAAACTCCCTGGCATAGGGGACAAAATGGCTAACTATAATGCCCAGTGACATACCAGAAAAATAGGTTCAGAGTTGTCAATTGATAAATTTATTAATTAAAATGGTTCTGCAATAAGATAAGACACTTGGCCTCTTTCTGCAGAACCAGAGAGGTATTATATGGCCTTAAGAAATTATTATTCCTCTATAAATCATTCAGGATTATAATCTGGCTGTACTCAAAAATCAGAACTATGGGGCCTTAAGAATGGCAATAGATACAGATGATACTGCCCTAGAAAGATCTGTTAGTCAATGGTTCTTAGGTCCCAATACCCTTGGAATCCTGGACAGATAGGACTCATGATTGAGTCCTGTTACTGATACTTGTGAAGCGGGAAATGTGGGGAGCCCAAAACAGCTTGACCACACAGCTGCGATGACAGGTTCAACACAGCTGCCATGACAGACTTACTGGAAGGCAATACCAGGATCAAGGAAAAGCCATAAGCTGACACCACCCAGGGGTCCAACCAGGAATGGGCTAGGGGTGGGAAGTACCTGACATCCCAAACATTCCAACCATTAGATTAAGTTAAATAAGATGGCCAGATTTCCATGAGCCCAGCACACACCTATTTCTCCTTTTTGCTGATATGCCCAGACAAATGTCAGCCAATCAGGGTCCTGAACCCTGGATGTACTCTACTATGATAAAAACCCTACCCCACTTGGGCTCAGGGCTCTCTACTCTCACTGATGCATTGGACAGAGACCAAGCTCGAGCTTGAATAAAGGCTCTTTGCTTTTATATATGGGATTCAGTCTCCATGGTGGTCTTTTGGGGGTCCCCGTGATCTGGGCATAACACTAACCATTCTGCTTTATCAGACACTACACAAAACCTGGTAGCCATACCCCTATCTGTTCCAGCAAAGGGCAAATTGGTTATCTAGACTTCTAGTCTCACCAATTTGAAATGGGCACTCAATGTCATCCATCCTCCCTGTGCCTTCCACCCATGGTGTCAGAGTAGACTGAAAGGGGAAGGTGGGGCAGCTCAGAGGATTCTAAAAAGGGCTAGAAATGTGATATTCTCAGCAAGGAAAAGGAAGACATAAAGAACTGAAATTTTAGACCTAGAAGATAAAATAACCAACATAGAAATTCAGCAGATGGGCTTGATAGTGGAAAGGAGGGAGAAGTAAAACAAAACAAACAAACAAACTCCAAAGATAAGGATAAAAGATATAGAAAGTATAACCCTCCACCCACAAACACACACAACAAAGCACATTCCCCCAAAGACCTGGGAACTAGGATAAGAGAGCTAACATTTATTTCTTTGGAGTTGCAGAAGGAAAAAGAAGAGAGAGAAACAAAATACTCATAGGAAAAGTAGGTGGGAAGTTCTGTTGCTTGCCAAAGACATTTGTCTAATAGACTGCAGAAGTGAGCCAACTTGATGCAGTATAAACTCAAAACGATTTACACAGACTCACAAATGTTTGAAAACAAACTGAATTTGAAAGCAGTTAAAAAAAATCATACCTTGTCAGTATGGAAAAAAACTATTTGAATAAAAGCACATCTCATCAGAAAACCTGGAAGCCAGAAAGGCACACCCTTATCAAATGCTGTTGGGAAAAAAGAAAACATACCCAACATTCAATGAAAATAAGCCTTTTCCTTGATGGAAAAAAAATCCAGATATCCTCAGGTGACAACAACAAAACGAAGAATTTAATGTCTCAGACCCACACTAAAAGAATGTCTAAAGGAGGATCTTCAGATATAATGAAAATGAAATAAAAGCAATGTGCTGAAATTATGAAGGATGAACTTTGTAGGCAAAAGTATGAATAAATACATTAGGCTTGCTGTCCTAGTTTGCTTCTCTATTACTGTGCCCATTACAGTTAAGTTTAAGGTCAACTGTCCACAGATCAGAACCACCTAAGTAAGAAGCCTCGCTGAAGAACTGTCTTATCTACCTTAACCGATGGACATATGTATTCCTAGTGGTGCGAGTCTTCTAGAGAACCCTAATAATTGAACAAAACTAACCCAGGGAGGGAAGGGTTTATTTCAGCTTAAAGCTTACAGTCTACCATCAAGGGACAGGTACTAGATCATAGACCATGGAGAAATGCTGCTTACTGGCTTGCTCAGCTACATTTCTTACCAAACCCAGGCCTACATATCTACGGATGGCAACACCTACAGTTGGCAGTCCTTCCTATACAAACTAGCAATTAAACTGCCCCAATAGCATGACCTTGGGCCAATTCAATGGACACAATTCCTCAACTGAGGATCCTTCTTCCCAGCTGTGTTGAGTTGATGGCAGACGCTAAATATGTGCCTCTCCCTTTTGAGTTTTCTAAGTTATATCTGACAGTTGAAACAAAAGGATAGCTCTGGTGTGGTTTCAAATGCAAGTAGAAAAGATTAAGTTTAAGACAGTTACATTATAAATCAGGAGTGGTAATAAGATGTAGAAGGATGCAAACTGGTAAAATGGCACTGCCAGACTGTGAGTTGTGCATATATAATACACTTTAAGCAATCAACCACTTAAAAAGCCAGACAGAGATACAATAAAAAACACTGCAGACAATTGAAAATGGAATGGTAGAAAATGTTCAAACAAAACAGGAGACACAGAACAGAACAGCAGCAAAAAATAACACAACAAACTAAAGCCATAGCTGTTGTTAATCACATTAAAGATAACCTAAATACATGGTTGAGACAGGTGATAAAAACATTACTAAAACACATGCTGTTCATGAGACACTGCAATTACAATGACAAAAGCAGGAGAAAAGTAGCAAGATGGAGAAGATGCAGGCCATGCCCCTTGCACAGATATAATGAGCTATCTTAAGGATGGGACCTAATTCTAACCACGGAATTCATTTGCTACATATACACACAGCCTGGAGATGACTTTTACACAGTATTTTCAGTGTGCCTGTTTTGACTGTAACCTGTCCTATGCTGCCAGAGATGGAATTTTCCATGATGTTAGTGCTCAAAAAGTTTAGCTTTTGGAACATTCTGGATCTGGGAATCAGGAATGCTCAAGCTGTATATTACGTAAACATTAACAAAAGAAAAGAGTGGCTATATTAATACCGGGGAACAAAGACACCACTTTCTCAATATTTGTGGAGAGAACACAATACAGTCAAGAAGGATATAGAAGTACAGTTAGCCACAGAACTCTAGCCTCAAGAGCAGCAGAATGTGATTGTCTTTAATGCTCATACTTGCTAGATACACCATATCTTGTCACAACACCAACCTTAACAAGTTTGTAAAAACTGAAATCATACTGATCATTTCTCTAACCACAACACTGCAGAGGAAAAATTAGTAGAATCATTGTATCTAGGGTAAACGTTACAATGAAACAGCTGTTTTCACTGTATCTAGGGTAAACTTCAGGATGAATAGTTGTTTTCTAGAAGTACTTTGTGAAGAAATCACTGTAGAAAACAATGATTGTTTCCTGTTATCTTTAGAGTTGTTTTTCTGAAGGCGCTTTAATATTTGCATGACTTGGTTCACAAAAAGTTCCTGGCACACCTGGAGTGTCTTGCATTATTGAGTGCTGCAAATAGTACACAATAAGAAGTAAGGTTGCAGGGGTGTGATGTTTTCCTTCAGAAAATGTATAGATTAGATCAGGGGCTTTGGTATGAGGAACCTGTTTTATCTAAAACAAAACTTTTGTGTTACATGATTGTTAGGGGTTCAGTTCATAGAGACTGTTCCTCCCTGCTGCCAGAGCCTGAATTACATCTGGAGAGACCCTCTTTTTTTTTAACATCCTGCACAACACAGACCACTAGAACACAATCAAACTAAGTATGAGTAACAGCAGGAAAATCTCTTATTTGGAAATAAATACTTATACATAATCCATGGGCTAAAGATGTGCTTTCCCCCTTCTGATCTCCTAAAACAAGATCTCATTATATAGCCCAAGTTTCCTAGAGCTCTCTATTCAGCACAGGCTGACCTCATGATTTTCTTGCTTGTTGTGATTTTAGAGATGTGTCACCATGTCCAGCTCAAGATTCTAGTTTCAACAAAAATTTTAAATATGTATTTGAATTGGGGGCTGGGGAGATGGCTTAGCAGATAAAGGCGCTTGCCAATGAGCCTGACAACTGGAGTTCATTCTTTGCATCTACATGGTAGAAAGACAGAACTGACTCCTACAAGTTGTCCTCTGACCTCTATATCTGTGATGTGTCATGACTGCCCACATACAGATACACACACACACACACACACACACACACACACACACACACACACACACACACACACCTCTGCAGGGCAGTAAAAAGCTGTGTTCACAGGAATGCTTACAGACAGTCTCATCATAATCGTCCAAATTGAAAATAATGATGTCCTTCAGCAAGGGAATGACTAACCAGCTGGGGATGACTCAACAATAGGAAAAAACAAACCACAGAAGAACCTGGATTCCTGACCAGAGAATAGAGTGGAAACAACTCATTCCATTTATAGAACATTTGTGAAATAACAAACTATAGAACTAGAAAACAGAGCAATGGTTTCCAGGGCTGAAGGAGGGGCTAGGGGTAGGGGAAAGGGTATGGCCCAATGCTGTGGGATGTTCTGTATGACAAATATGTTAATAATTAAAGCACTGATTGGCCGGTAGCCAGACAGGAAGTACAGGCGGGACTAACAGAGAGGAGACTTGAGGAAACAGAAAGGTGGAGAGAGACACTGCCAGCCACCGCCAGGACAAGCAGCATATAAAGATGCCGGTAAGCCACGAGCCACGTGGCAAAGTATAGATTTATAAAAATGGGTTAGTTTAAGATATAAGAACAGTTAGTAAGAAGCCTGCCATGGCCATACAGTTTATAAGTAATATAAGCGTCTGAGTGGTTATTTTATACATGGGTTGTGGAATTGCAGGGTTTGGTGGGACCTGGAGAGAAGCTCTCAAGCAACAGCCCAAAGGTCTTTATGTGACAGGAATGTTCTCTCTTGACACCATCAATGACATCTTTATTGTACTGTGGCTTTGCATGAAGTTATCATAGGGGAACATGCACGGAGGGTAGACTGCTGTGGGATGGTCTGTATGTCAAACATGTTGCTTATTGGTCAATAAATAAAACACTGATTGGCCAGTGGTCAGGCAGGGAGAAGTATAGGCGGGACAAGGAGGAGAAAATTCTGGGAAGTGGAAGGCTGAGGAGACACTGCCAGCCGCCACCATGACAAACAGCATGTGAAGACGCCGGTAAGCCACAAGCCATGTGGCAAGGTATAGATTTATAGAAATGGATTAATTTAAGATATAAGGACAGTTAACAAGAAGCCTGCCACGGCCATACAGTTTGTAAGCAATATAAGTCTCTGTGTTTACTTGGTTGGGTCTGAGCGACTGTGGGACTGGCGGGTGAGAGAGATTTGTCCTGACCGTGGGCCCGGCAGGAAAACTCTAGCTACAGTAGACAGCATCTCTCTGTATTGTTTCTTATAACCTCATGCAAAT
>CABHPR010146054.1:0-13516 GCA_902168415.1 Peromyscus melanophrys
AGAGAGAGAGAGAGAGAGAGAGAGAGAGAGAGAGAGAGAGAGAGAGGAAACTATGATGAACTGAGCTTTATTCTTTTCAAAACTCCAGAAGAGAAGCTGAGGTGGCTTCCTCTGTACACATGTTTGGGCACATTAAAGAGAGAGTTGGATTTGGTTCAGTTGGTAAAGTGCGTGCTGCATGCGCATGAGGACCCAAGTTTAACCCTGTAGTACTCATGCAATAAAAGCCAACTGTGGCAACATATACCTGTGATCTTAGTTCTAGGGAGCTGGATGCTTGGGATCCTGGGATGTACTGTCCAGCCAGTCTAGGCAAATCAGAAAAGCTCCAATCTCGGCGAGAGCCTGTCTCACAAAATAAAGTGAAGCACTATTGCAGAAGACATCTAATGGTGATTCAGGCCTCCATGTACACGTGTGCAAACACACACAGAACTGATCAGAAAGCAAGAAATCCCTTGTTCCCTGTGGGCAGTTCAAGACAATTTAAGAAAAGTATAGAAAAGGCAGAAAAGTTTTGGAGAATGGCAATTCCACTAATAAAAGCCATTAGCTTTCACTTGGAGATGCCACATGTTGCTCTCATGGGCTCCATCTGTCACTATCTGATCCCTTATGACCACTGTGCCCAGCCTCCACTGTGATGACCTGCTGCTGTTTCAATAACCCATAGAGGAAGAGCTACCAGAGACATTGCTGGAAGCAGACAGCCAGAGGTAGGACCTCAGCTTGAAGAGTAATTGATCTCTGTGTGAGTAGAAGCTTACAGTCGAATGCTGGGATGTGGGAGTTTATGTCTACACAGACAAATGCCAATATAAATAGAGTGTGTGCCTTGTGGTATTGTGAAAGAGAAAAAAAGAAACCTGGACTCTTCTTCATTTGAAGTGGTGACGGTTGTAAGGAAAGGATTTGGTAAATTTTATATGAAGCAGATGAGGCCCATTGCTCTTGTAGAGCTCTGTGAGATGTCTTGCATCCTTCACATTGTAGTGGGTATCTCTCATGTTCTGCAAGCACCGTATAGGAAACATGGCTCCTAAGACACAAGGCAACCATGGAAGCTGGAAGAAGAGGATTTAAGATAAATGAACTAATTTAGTCTAAGTGGTGAGAAAAATCTAGATACCAACTTTTCAAAAAATTATGCAGGCTGAAAATATAAAACAGCAATAACATGAATGGTGGTACTATTAGGTTATGGCCTCAAGGGTAAAATATTCATGAGTCCAGAGTGACAGCAACAAATGATTAAACAGATAAATAAATGGATAGAATTCTTCCTCACAGAATTCCAAATACTATATATTAATACTGTCCCCTCTAGGGAACATTACATTCCCCTCCTATAAACTGTGGAGTGTTCTGAAGAACAACGAGAAATACATAATGGCAATTTTGGTGTGGGGAAACCTGGCAGGCCCAGTCCCAAGCCACTGAGATCAGATGGGGACCATAGTAGTGCTGAGCTCTGCCTGTCTCCTGCACACTGTGCCACAGGGCGATGAGGTTTCCCTCCCTCTGCTGCGTCCTTCCTAAAAATGTAAAACCACAGTCCACTCAAGAAAACATGCCAGACAACCTCCAACACCGTGGGAGCCCGTAGTGACTCCATCTTGACTCAAGGTGAGAGAGTTCAAGCTTGTCTTTGCTCCTCAAGGCTAAATAACAGGATGATTGACTAGATGTTTTACTCTTCAAGGCTGGAGAGCAGGATGTTTGGCCAAAGGTGGGGTTGCCAGAATTATTCTCAGCAGGTAGCAAGGGCGCTCCCATGCCTTCTCCACGCAGCTTCTGATCTCTTTTCACCATTTATTCTTCCTCTTGGTTCCCTATCCTTCAGTGTGCTCCTATTTTATTTATTATTTATTCAGAAAGCAGTTACAGAGTGTTCATTATGTCCAGAGTCTGGCAGAGCAAGGATGGCCGCTATCCCCTGTTGTCCATGGGGCAGGCCGCCTGGGCAGATGGCGGCGCTGAGTAGGATCTATAGAGAGGAGACCGATGGATTGTGTAGAAAAGGCTGGCAGCTAGACACGGCAGAAGCCTCAGTTCCAGCTATCCAGTCTCATCGGGTTGCAGCAGTTACTTTTCTCACAGCTCTGATTTCATATGTGACAAGGAGCAGCTGACGGGAGGAAGGGCTTATGTCGGTTCCTAGTTTGAGGGAACAGATCAAGAAAGCGGGGGTCCGGCCCACTTCCTGCCATTTCTCCAGCCTGTTGGATGCTGTCGTCCACCTTCAGGGTGTCTTCCCTCCTCAGTTATCCTCTTTAAAAATTCTCTCACAGGCAGCCAAAGCACGGCTCACTGACACCTAGGCATTTCTTTATGTAACCAAGCCGACGGTGGAAATAGTTACACTGGGTCATCAGGAAACCAGTTCCTTCTGGGAAAAGACCTGGACACAGATCCTTCCAGGAAGGACTGAGGACCTAGGCAAGTAGCCATAAAAGGGCTGAGAGGCATGAACTAGAACCTGTGAGCAGGACAGGACACCCCTGCTGTGTCTGCTGCTGCTCCTGCGGCATGGAGGAGGTATACTCCAACTTCTCTCAGCTCCTGTCCTCTTTCCCCAACATTCTCGGAATCAGAGAGAATGGCTCGGAACCAGAGCTGGCCCCAACCCTTGAGGGGTCTAGTATACCGGTATATAACTAGCCTGGAGGAAGAAAAGGGCAGGGATTTGAACACAATAGAAAAGGGACAGTGCCGGTAGTCTGTGATTTACAGAATTCTGCCTTTTAGCCCATCCCTGGCTCCCTGACACTGTGTGTGTGTGTGTGTGTGTGTGTGTGTGTGTGTGTGTGTGTGTGTATGTGTGTGTGTGTGTGAGAGAGAGAGAGAGAGACAGAGACAGAGAGACAGAGAGAGACAGAGAGACAGAGACACAGAGACAGAGACAGAGACAGAGAGGGAGAGAGAGTTCTGATAGCACATTATAGCCACGCTGGAGCAGGTGCTCCTGGATTTGAGTCTGTGGCTGGTCTTCAGGAGCTCTGTGAACCTCTGATCTCTGAAATTTCAAGTCCTAATGAACTTCTAAAAAATTATGTTTTATTCATTTGGTCAGCATGTGTGGATATATGTGGTTATGCATGCATGCATGTGGGCGTCATAGATGTCAGAGGTCAAGCTGCAGGAGTCAGTCCTGTCCTCTCACCATGTGGGTCCTGGGATTGAACTTAGGTCCCCAGCCTTGTGGTAGACGGTTTACTCACTGAGACACCTTGCTGGCCCATGGTGAACTTTTTTTTTCCTTTTAGGGAGGCATTCCTCTGATTCTCAAGCTGGCCAGGTGAAGTGGGACCCTGTATGTGTAGATGTAACCGACCGTCTTATTAAATAAGAAACACAGAGCCGATTCAGAGAAGAAAGCCAAGAGGTCAGAGTGATAGCTAAGAGCTGAGATTAAAAACCTTACCCTTCCTGCCGCTGCTGTCCTACTTCTCCGCCAGAGACCTCTCCGAAAGAGAGCTACTTCCTGTCTGTTTGTCTTTATATAGACTTCCTGTTCTGTCTTCTCATTGGTTGTAAACCCAACCACATGACTGCCTCGTCACTGCCTGTCTGTACAGACCTCCAGGTCTTCTATGGTTGGTATTGAGATTAAGGGTGTGTGTCTCCAATGCTGGCTGTATCCTTGAACACACAGAGATCTGCCTAGCTCTGCCTACCAAGTGCAGGGATTAAAGGCATGCACCACCGCTGCCCAGCTTTCACTATGGCTTTGCTAATAGCTCTGACCCCCGGACAACTTTATTTATTAACATACAAATCACATTTCAGTACAAATAAAATATCACTATATGTATGGCAGGGAGGGAGCCCCTTGTCTCCATGTGACCAACAGATTGTTCTCAGTTTCCTCTTGTTTATAGTACCCCTCCCCCAACTTGCTCCTTTATGATGAGTGAGCTACTTTATGTTTCATCAACTTGACACAATCCAGGGACATCTGGGAAGAGGGAGCATCAATTAAGGAACTGTCTCCATCAGATAAGCTTGTAGGCAAGCCTAATATTTTCTTGATTAATAATTGATGTGAGAAACCCAGACCACTGAGGGCAGTGTCATCTCTGGAAAGGTGGTCCTGGGTTATATAAAAAAGCAGCTGAGCAAGCCATGGGGAGCAAACCAGTAAGCTTCCTCCATGGCCTCTGCTTCAGTTCCTGCTTCTAGTTCCTGCCTTGAGTTCCTGCCCTGACTTCCCTCAGTGAAAGACAGTAAGCTACAAAGTAAAACAGATCTTTTCTCCCCAGTTGCTTTGGGTCTGGTGTTTATCACGAGCAAAAGAAAACAACTCCGACAAGGAGCATCCTTTCAGAAATCCATGTGGGACCCCAGAGGAGAATCAGTCAACTATGGGTCTAATCCCATCGAAACAACTGCTCATCATCACACTGTGTGGGAGATTCCTAGGGATCACACTTGATTTCTCACAGACATACTAACTAACTAGAAGGCTTTCCTCTTATCTCTTTGACAGAAAGACCCAGGGGAAAGGACTTGCTCAAAGATGCCCACAAGTACAGGCAGTGGCTAGACATGAACCCTTTCTCCTGAAGCTGAAATGAGCATGTATGACTGTAACCACCCCGCAGTCCTGCTGGGCTGTAATAGGAAGAGGCCGCTTGGAGCTCTACTCAGGGTGCTTCAAAACCATCCATTATTCTTCAGAGCCACAAATGTCATCACATTTTCCTTGGTGCTTTGAACCGGTACAAAACCTGAGGCCGCATAAAGCCATTATCAGCAATGTTCCAAAGTGCAGGAGACCGAATTTTTTGATCTCTGTTTCCCTGAGGCCTTTAAACAAACGACAAGGATGAAGAACAGTTATTAAAATAAAAATGCAGTGTTCAGGAATCTGTGCTGATAATCTTGGAATCTGACGGCTTTGTGTCTCTCTGGTTTAGCAGGGACCCAAATCCCATATGCCAGGCAGGCCTCCTCAGCCGAGAATTGAGGCCATTATCTGATTGTTCAAGGTGAAAAACCCACTATGCTTCTGTCACCCGGAGACTTCGTGGGTTTTGTTTTTCCTAAGAATAAGTTTCCTGGGATGGACTTATCTGAATAACCCACCTTCCAGCCTTGTTTGGAAGGCTGTTGTTCTGATCAGAAAGGAGCTGATATTTCTGCAATGAAACCAGTTACGAATTTCACAGAAGTAAAAACCAATTTTCTGCAGTGTTCATGAGGACTTACACATATACTCTCTCTCTCTCTCTCTCTCTCTCTCTCTCTCTCTCTCTCTCTCTCTCTCTCTCTCTCTCTCACACACACACACACACACACACACACACACACACACCACAGGAATTCCTCCGCCCTGTGTTTTGGGTACATTTATTTTATCCTCTCCTTTCCCAGCTCCCTCCACCTTGCCCAGGAATGCTGCATGTTATAGACATAGATCACGTTTACAACCAGCTAATTTCGCCCTTGTTCCATAATCTCTGTCTCCCTCCTGCCTTTCATCTTTTTTTGTAAAAGCTGTTCACTGCTTCTAGAAGCCCTAGCAAATATCTCAAGAGCGCTGATACCTCCAGCAAGTCCTCGCTCAGTCGGTTACGAGCTTGCGAGGCGTACAACGCCAGCACCACTCAGTAATCTTGTCAAGCCTGCCTCTCTACCTTCCCATCCTCATTCCGGGAGCCTATTAAATTAATGAGATAGAAGTCGGTGCTACAGCGGTCGACGTGTTATTGGTGTAGAGCACCGGTGCTGTTACAGTGTGCCTGTTTTCTCTCCTGGGACATTTAATTTCCGCTTCTCAAATGAGCTGCGAAGCTGTGAGGCCTGGCAGTGTTCGTTCCCGGCTCTCTGTGATGCAGATAATGAGGGTACTGATAGGTGCCTAGGAGACTTCAGTGGCTCCAAGCACAGCCATGGTCTGATAACGCTTTCTGCCAGCAATGTCACAGCGGAGCCGCTATCATCCCTCAAGGAACGGTTCATCTTTATGCGTAATACAGCAGCTGTCACCTAAATGGCTAATGGGGAAGCAAAGTAGAACCTTAGTGCTAGTAATCTTTGTCACTTAATAATTTTAAAGACGTCAGACTTCCGTGGCTCCTGCAAGTGTGAGTGAGCGAACTTACCGATTTTTGTGTTGTTTGTGGTGGATTAAATGTAAATGGAGAAATCCGCAGTGCTGTTCTGTGCAAATCTAATTTAGTATAATTTGAATAGCCAAGTAATTAAAATGTATTATAGGTATAAGATGCTGCGATGGTGGAGTGCCTGCACTTAAGAGGAGATTTATTGGGCTCGCCGCATCCACAGCAAACCTTCTACAACCACATTAACTAACATCTGTTGGAAAATGTCAAGACGCAGGGCAGAAGATGTGCATGCAGAATATATGCTTCCAGGAGCTGGAATGGCAAACCGGAAATGTGGGGCACTTGCAAGTTAAATCAATTAGCAATGAGACCTGCATCTGTATAGGCACATGCATGCAGGAGGCGTGTGAGACTGCATGAAAGGGCACGGATGTGTACACACAGGTACACACAAACATGCATCCTTTCTAATTAACATCCAACCCCTGCAGAGTGGGCATTGAAGTTTGATTGGATTTAAGGAACGGGGTAATAATAGCAGGACAGTTGATACAAACGGTGTTGGTGTTGACACTGCACTATTAGTGTTTCCTGGCAGATTATTTTGTTTGCTTTGCCTAAGTGCACAAGATTATAGAAGGTGATTTAGTAGGCTAGGGCACTGGATTCTGAAGGGAAGCCAAGCCAGTTTCAATCACACCTACAAACTAGGCTGTTAATCTTTGGGGAGTTACTGCACCCGTGCTGGCAAGGGTTACGAGGCTAGAGATTCTAGAAAGCACAGACACAACAACTGTCCAGGGAAGAGGGAGAGATCAGAAGGATCTGTTATTCTCTTAGGGGAGAAATCAAAGGGTGTTTGGAAATCTGAATATATGTACTTACAGATATTTGCAAGATATAGTGCTCAGACACAAAGCACATTCCTAGGAAATACTGGTCAGGAGACAAGAGTTAGTCAGATACATGTAAGATGTGTCTAAATGTCAATGAACATGCATTCTTTCTTCTTTCTGAAGTGGTTGGCTAGGGGGCCACTCTCAGACACAAGCCTTGGTAGGAAGAACAAACCAGACAGCACGGAGGAACTGAAGACATGGATAAAAGTGGACATTTTACCTCCCCTCTGCCTTCCTGATCACTCTGCTATTGCATCCCAAAACATTTGGTCAAATATATGCCACGCTAATGGGAAATCTCAAGGTTGTCATTGACTTCCCTCAACAGACTCATCTTGCCTGGCTGAGCTCACTTACTGGGGGGCTGGGAAGGACTGTGCACTAAAGTCCATGGGTACCAATACTGAGTTCAGGCCCCTGGAGCCAGCAAGCATCTCATTCATGTCTCCAAGGATGCAGCAACAGCTGACTGTTTTGAATAAATATGTAGATTTTAAATAATGTTTTTAAGAGCACCCTCTGGTTTGTGATGTCTGAGCCAAAAGCAGGTATTGACACATGTGTTGGAAACATTACCAACACCTGCAGTCTGTCTCCTCAGTCACGTGTCTCTCAACAAGTAAAAGAAGCAACGCAAATCCAGCAGCCATCACATGGGGGGAGAAAGACCTGTAATGCGAGATTTTAAAATAGTTGTTCTGCCTAATATAATAGCAACATAGTAGTCGACACATTCTAAAATTAGTCTCATTTCTTTGACATTCATTACATTATTAATTAGCAAGATTTCTTGGGGATTCTTATGAATGGGATTCATAAGAACTGTGCAAAATCTGTTTGAGCTTAGTATTCCCCAACATCCACTTCATACAGCACGTCATATTTTGGGGTCAGATCTCCATCCCCTTTCCATTTCAATAGGAGAGAGACACCATGTTTATGCTCTGAAAATCACTGAAAAGATGGCTTTGAGAGGCGGAAGTCTGAAAGTCAGAATGACCAGCACTGGGGTGGAGGGGTGGGTAACGTCAGTGTCTGACTCCATCTCTCATTTATTCAGACCGAAGCCTTTGTAACACACAGAAAGCTGAGGCAATGGCTGCAGACCTGCTTCTATAATGCAGTGAATGGGGAAGAACTCTGTGCAATTCAATAAAGTATATTTAGCATATTTTCATTGCACCAAATATCAGCTGATCCACCTCTTATTAGTATAAATGGCATAGATTAGTGTCAGGCATTCTCAACAGTGAAGAAATTACAGGAGTCTGCAAGGCTCATTAAGTTCTGGCTGCATGTTAACGAGGGGCTAGGCCTTATTAATACGAAGAGGAAAAGACAAAAACTAAGCCACAGGAGGAAAAAGGAAAAAGCACATTCCTTCAAACATTCCCTGGCATTTTGACGTGAGAAGACTGCACTGGGCAATTCTTCTCTTTCCTACTCTCCAAGGCATTTGAGGTGATGCAGACATTATTGGCATTACTATTTTTTGGAATGTGTGAAAATTATTCTGTTTCAGCACATGTCAAGCACAGAATGGAACTGTGCACTTTCAAGTCTTAGCGTGGCTGTCAACTTTTCTTCTGAATTGCTGTTGTGAAGTTGAGTTCGGGTTTTGTGTTTTCAGGTAGCGAGGAAGAGGATTCCTGCCTTGGCCTAGAGAAAAGAAACATTCGTGTTTCTCCTCTACTTGCACACCTCACCATGTTGGGGAATCATGGTGTTGACAGCCCGCCAGACCTTGGGAAGGGAGATGAAGATGAGGAGGCACTGTGTGGCATGATAGCTAGCCAATCAAAGAAGGCATTTTCTGTTGATTCAAGAGTGTGATACATTCTGATTGGAAAACAAACCAAAAACTCCATTACTAGTGTTCTGTTCAGATACTGAGAGTTAGTAAAGCCTTGCATTGAAGTGCAGGGGGACAGGCAGAGCTCACAGTAAAATTTAAAGATGGCAGCTGGACGCTGCCCCAGTGGAGCTATACCATAGGGTGAAGAACCTCAGGCAAAAGGAAGCCACCAGGGCATTCCACAAGGTGCTTCTGAAATCAGCGGGAAGAAAAAGAAAGTAATGGCTGTAGATGCTTTAAAATTATAGAGAGCATGCATACACACACACACAAAAGCAACACAAGGATGAATGATGATGATTGGTTCTTTCTAAAAACTAAAAGTTTATTTAGTGTTCGGGAGGGTGGGCATGCTTGTGGAGGTCAGAGGACAGCTTGAAGGAGTTAGTTCTCTCCTTCCACCATGCGGGGGCTAGGGGATAGATAGAACTCAGGTCCTCAGACACAGTAGCAAGTACCCTTACCCAATGTGCCATCCCACTGGCCCCCTTTTTCTGTTTTTTTTTGTGTATGCGAGTGTGTGTGTGTGTGTGTGTGTGTGTGTGTGTGTGTGTGTGTGTCTACATGTGTGTGCAGGTACACATACCTGTGTGTGCTGATGTGGAGGCCAGAGGCTGATTCCCAAGGTCTTTATCTTTCTCCACCTTAGATATTATTTGAGATAGTTCTAGGTTCAATGAACCTAGAACTCACTGTTTTAGCTCACCTGGTTGGTGAACTGGACCTAAGGACCTGCCTGTCTCTGTCCCCTAGTGCTGGGTTTACAAGTGCGTGCCATCATGCCCAGAGGTGACATGGGTCTGGGGGGATCTGCACTCAGGTCTTGGTGACCGCACAGCAAACACTTTGTCCTTTGCTCTCTGAGCCATCTCCTCAGCCCACTGATTGTTTTTTTAAAGCAGAAATTAAAACCTTCCATATTTTGTACTTTGCAAGCTTCTGGCTAGCAATATTGTAAATTTTTTAGGTTATATTCGTTGTTAGAAAATTGTAAGTTTTACATTAAAGGAGAGTGCAACAGACTTAAAAAAAGTCTACTGTTGAACATTCAGCAGTAATTTAGAGTTTAGAGTTACTTGGAATTATCTTCTATTATATTTATGATATTGTCCCATAAGCTTAGAAACTACATTTCTTCACTACTCACCCTCTCCCTTCTGATTCATCTGTTTATTTCTCCTGCTGCATTCAGATGAAAAGTGAAATGCATTTTCTCTCGAGGTTTGTTCTGAAACATCGTTTTCACACATTTTCTCACAGCTCCCAAACACTATTTTCAGCAGATGACCATTGCAAAGTGGGGTGGACAGCTGCAGTACAGGTCTGTTGGGGGCTTGTCATGATGGCTTCATTGCGTGTGTCCCCAGGGAAATGTGGAGGTTCCGGGGTGCAGAGGAATGAGTAGTTAGGTCACCCTGCACTCTGCTGTGTCTCTAATTATTGGGATGATGGAGGCCAGTGTAGCTGCAATCTTAATCTGTTTAATAACAATAAAGCTCTCTTTCTCTGCTTCATCGAGGCTTTCTTCCCAAGCCAGGGCTTGGTGACTCGGTATTGCAAATACACCATAGCAGGTTCCTGTAGTACTACATTGTGTGTACACACAGCCACACCCATCTGAATCCATGCTCTTATAAACACTACAGTTTCCTCAGGATAGTTGAACCAAATCTCTGGGAGTGCAAGTTTCCCAGCAATAATGGTCTGCGTGTGTCTGTTTTAACTGTATCCGCCTCATCAAGGAGCCTGTGAAACAGTGCCATGGGAGTGCTGCCCGGAGTCTGCACTGAGGAACAACGGCTTCTCCTCCTATTCTCTGATATGGAGATGGAGAAATCATGTCTGACCACCATCCTCCACAGCAGGTTTTACCAACGGGATGGAACCTGGTTCAGGGAAGCTAAGCTCTGTGAGTCCCAACCCTCTGACAAACTCATCCTGAAAGAATGTGTATGTGCTACTTCATTTCCTGGAGTGACAAGGCATGTATTAAAAAAATATTTCCTTTATTGTTACATTTTAGGCACGTTTACTGTTAGCTGCTTGGCTTCATTATGGATCATAGTCTGAATCTACAAATCAAGTATAATTAGACTTAGCGAACTGATTGGATTTCTAATTAAGCTACATTGGAGACAATGTACAATCAGTAAATATTCTGACTAGGTACATTTTAAAGAGCAACTCTTGGGCTTTTTGCTGATGACTAGACACCAGTGTCATTAAATTTGTTGGTGGCAAGCAAATTTTAAAGCTAAAATAGAGGCAATTAGTAAAGATCTTGAAATATTTAATCACGTTTGTCCAATTAGTGTGCAATTAGGCTGTGGTGTGGCATGGGACAGGCATTCTGCCTCAATGCTTGGTGCAGAAGGATCCCTTTGAAATTTTGCTGTTTAGTTTATTGATATATAAAAAGGAAGTTATGGTTGTAATTTCCAATTTTAAAAAAATAACGTGCAGATGGTCTGACTATCTATTTAACAATGTTAAACAAATCTAAACAAGGGAGCATGCTACCTGAATTGCACAGCTGTGATCTGTGAGTAAGTTCTGGATGGGGGAGATTACAGCTGTGCTTATCTGGATCACAGAAACCACCAGGCGTTTTAGACTGGAGGACTTGGAAGCCTGATCAGCTCGCCCAACAGGTCTTAACATGACTGGCAGCTCCTGACTTGTCCACGCTTCTGGTGGTTAGCTATGCTTTTCTGAATTCCAATGACTTCGATTTTATGCACAGGGAGAGCCTGGAAGAGATCTTGTAAAAAGTTGATTTGAAGAGACAGATGAACTGAATAGTAACTTGACCTGGTATTTTCATTGCAAATAGCCTCACTCATGGCTACTGGGATGTGATGCTGTCCATGAGAGATTTGGCACACTGTGTGCAGAGGGAGAAAGGCTGTCTCTTGTTTTAGACCCTTTGCTGGCCTTGCCCTGCCACAGAACATAGTGTTAAGCATCGTCTTTGACCTTGCTCTGGTCTTTGGGAAGGTAGGAGCCGTCCCATTGTAGTAGAAGAGCTGCTCTGAAGTGGACATAACATCCTGTATCATGATGGGAGAGATGACTTCAAAGATGCTGGCAACCGCGCTGCTTCATGAGTTAGTGGAAGAGGCAGTGAGATGATGTAAGAGGTAACCAAAGGAAAAAAGTATGGGTGGGGGTAACTGAGAGAAACCCAGCATATATCTAGATCGTCTGTGGACTCGTTTAGATGAAAGAATTATACACGAGTTTCTTCTGGGGCATTTACCACTACTCTAAAGTTTAATCATCTTAGTATCATTGGGGTGGGAAATAAAAAGATGTTCTTGAGACAACTTGTTTCTCTAAACCCTGGTGACCTGGTAGGTTCAATATACTTTCATGCTGGATCCAGGGGCCTCAGGAAGAATGCCCAGACACACCCAGTTCTCTTGGGTATACTATACTCGTGTTCACATTGCCAGATGCGTGTGTACACTGTTTAGATGATTTTTGGAAACTGACCAGAGAAAATCCCACATGTAACTAAAGATGTAGAGCAGGAAAGAAGAGTGAAAGAAAAAAAATGTTCTTGAAAAGGGCACAAAAGGATATATGCAGAGTTTGGGATTAAACAAGGAACTAAATGAATATAAAGCCTTTTAGTGATTTTGATTAGAATCTCAGTGAGCTTTTCCTAGCTCTGTTGTTTCCTTAATTTTAAAAGCTTTCCTTCCATACTCTACTTAACTTTCTGGAAGCAGGCTATTATTGTCATAAGTCAATGACAGACTTTTGAGTATCGTTAAGTTATATAATTGATATTTAAACATCTAAATTCTATATTTAGAATTTTCATAAACTTACAGTTTTGTTCCTTGGTGTCCTCCTCCTCCTCCTTCTCCTCCTCATTGCTTTGAGACAGGATCTGGCTCTGTTCTCCATGCTTCCCTGGAACTCGGCTATCCTCTTACCCTAGACTCTGAATTCTGGGAGGATTCGACAGGTGAGCTATACAATGCCTGGCTATGATTCTAAACAGAGAAAATTCCAAATATGAGAATGTAGGACGTCATTGATTAGCTTAATGTGGCTCTCACCTCAATTTAGTTCTTACTTGAGCAAAAATGAGATCCTAGGATGAGGCCCTTGGCTGTTGGGGGGATAGTCCCAGAAGAGTCCTGAGAAACTTTGTACCACCCATGCCAGGCAAGCTGGTAACAGAGAAAAGATCATGCTGAGCATTTAGACACTGTAGCAGACTATATAGTTAGCAAATAAAAACACAGAGCACCCTGTTAAATGTGATTTCAGAGAAAGCAGTGGGTATTTTTATACCACTGTGTCAAACTATTGCATGGGGTATAGTCACACAAAAATGACTGCTAACTCCAGACCTCAAACTTAGCTGGGTGTGCTGTGTGTAACCTGGCAATGCTACTTCTGGAATGCATCCACAGGAAGATATAAGTTACTGAGAAAAGCCTTGTCCTTACCCAGGACCTGTGGAGTTTTGTCTCTGATCACCTTGTGTTAAGATTTCAGGTTGGCATTGAGGGACTGGTTCTCAGTCCCAGCAGAGTTGCAGGATCTTCTTGGGTGCCTTGGAGTCCTCCACAGCCTGGCTGGAACCCTGCCTTACTAAATTGGAATCTCTTGACATGGGACTCAGGTATCTGTATTGACTAAAGTTCCCAGTTATCACAATGTGCAGTAAAATG
>CABHPR010146054.1:13526-32666 GCA_902168415.1 Peromyscus melanophrys
ACACACACACACACACACACACACACACACACACACACACACAAAGAGTTCTCAACTATGACACCTTGGAACCACCTGGGGAATCATATATATGTTATGTCTGGAGACCAAACCCAGAGGTTCCAACTTGAATCATCTTAGTGGGAATCTGGCTGGCATCCATGCTTTAAAACATACGTGTTATATAAAGTTAGGTAAGGCTGTTTTCATGCAGATACATAATGTACTTTCCTTCCTCTCTCCTACTCTTCCTAGTCCCCTTGCTCCCCCACGGCAGCCTCAGGCAGTGTGAGGTCACATGGTTAAAACAGGAGCTTAGGGGTGGTCCTATCCTCCCTGGACTCCAAAAGAGGGGTATTACTGCCAGGTAGAAACCCTTGTGCTGGGTAGCACCTGTGACTATGCAGAAAAAGAGCAGATCTGAGTTTCTCTAGGAAATATGAATGAGAACATGATGAGACACAGTGAGGTTTATGACTTCCTGGGCTCTCTTCAGACATTCAGGGAGTGGAAAGAGACTGCTGTGGGCAGTGGTGGGACTAGCAGAGTTAGTTCAGGGGATTGGAAATGTGAACGAAGCAAATAAAGTCAATGATAGCAAGCGAAGAATATGGTAGAAGTAGGCTGAGAAATGAAGAGATGAGACATGGAAGAAGCGATACCACTCTTAAAGATGTGTGTGTGTGTGTGTGTGTGTGTGTGTGTGTGTGTGTGTGTGTGTGCATTCATGTGTCCACAAAGGCCTGAAGGGGCATTCTATCCCCTGGAGCTGGAGTTATGGGCATCTGTGAACATCCTGATGTGCATACTGTGAACGGAACTTTTGGTCTTCTGGAAGAGCAGCAAGCACTCTTCACCACAGAACTGTCTCTTCACCACCACATTTGAGAGGAAGAGTAGCTGGTCCCTAGAGCAGACAGCCTTGATTCCTACAGAGCGTGCAATCTGGAGTTCAGCCTGTGACTGTTCTTACAGCTCTCCACCCTCTGTGTATTGTCTTCTGGTTGAAATTTTGTTGTGCTGGCCACAGAACTTGAATAAATCAGAAACACACATAGCAATTTGGGATCTCTATTAGCAAAGGCTGCTAACAGTGATCTCAAGGGTTACCACAGACTGAATCTGAGTGAGGCTCCAAGTAGGAGCTGCCATTTCTTCTGATTTTTAGAGCTCTCTTTCCACCTCAGTCCTCCTGGGTTATGGATATTTTGTCACCTCCCTAGGATTCTAGATATAAAATTCTCTCTGTATCATTTTGCCAATGACTATTTTAAGACACTGTTAACATATGCCCTAGCATCTATCCAGGT
This sequence comes from Peromyscus melanophrys, assembly GCA_902168415.1. Classification (NCBI taxonomy): domain Eukaryota; kingdom Metazoa; phylum Chordata; class Mammalia; order Rodentia; family Cricetidae; genus Peromyscus; species Peromyscus melanophrys. The sequence goes on from CABHPR010146054.1 coordinate 14,837, forward strand.
GCTCTGGGACTCACTAGAGTCGGCTAGAGAGCTGATTCCTGGGATCATAGAAGAGATGTTGAGCCCCCCCCCAAACTTCTCTGTGCCTGAATTTCCTTCCTCGCCTGTAGAATGAGGACAGCAGCCATAATCATGAGAAATTAAATGAATATGCAAAGCATTTGCAGTGTGCCCAGGAAGTCATAAACCTTAATCTGTGTAAGTGGTTGAACTGTAAGCCCCTTTCTGCTCACAGGGACCTCCATTCTTTTTGTAAATGCTCCCTCCCCAACTTGGGTGCCCAGAAGAGGTGAAAGCAGACCCTGCCGTCTGCTTGGTATCTTTGGCCTAACCCCTCTTGGTGCTAAGTACCATCTTCTTCCAAGGTTGCTCTGAGTTACATTATATGACAGATGCTTACTGTGTTAATGGAGAGAACAAAACAGTGGCCTCTTCCTGTGCTCACACAGCTCAAACAAGGCACTCTGCTGATAGCCTGACGCACTCTTTTAAGCCTTTGCAAGTATGGGTTGTATGTTTTCAACTCTGCTGACAAGAAAACTAAAGACTTGAGAGATTAAATAGCTTTCCACAGCTAAGTAAACACTAAGGGACAAAGTCAAGGTCTGACTCAAGTTGTCCACCTAGAAAGGTCAAGCTCCTTGTGTCTGTTCTGCATCAAACATGGCAATATGGTGGGCTGTGTGGAGGCTACAGCCTCACAGAAGGCAAGATTTATCCCATGGGCTCTACATGGAAACCACAGCAGGGAGAGAAAGCAGGCTTTGGGGATAAACTGAAATTCATTGTGCCTTTCTATATTCTTTTTTTTAAAGGACATTAGTGAACACTTAAGCAGGTTCTCTTTGGGGGATGAACTGATTTCAAGGTATGTACATTGTACTGGCTGGTTTTGTGTCAACCTGACACAAGTTAGAGTTATCAGAGAGGAAGAAGCCTCAGTTGAGGAAATGCCTCTATGAGATCCAGCTGTAAGGCATTTTCTCAATTAGTGATCAATGGGGGAGGAACCAGCCAATTGTGGGTGGTGCCATCCCTGGGCTGGTGGTCCTGTCTTCTATAAGAAGGTAGGTTGAGCAGCCCATGGGAAGCAAGGCAGTAAGCAGCACCCCTCCATGGCCTCTGCATCAGCTCCTGCCTCCAGGTTCCTGCCCTGCTTGAATTCCTGTCCTGACTTATTCAGTGCTGAACAGCAACATGGAAGTGTAAGCCAAATAAACCCTTTCCACTTTTTGGTCATGGTGTTTCATCGAAGCAATGGAAACCCTAAGACATACATACATATGTATGTATTATGTATATATGCATATATTATGTATATGTATACAAATGTGTACATATGTTTTAGAACAGATATTTGAAAACAGAGCAAGTCATCCATCAGAATAGGTAATAAATTTTAAGATTTTATTTTTGATTGGCACATATTTATTATGCATAATGATGGCTTCATAAAGACATTTTAATTCAAATGTATTTTGTACTTTATGCACATTTTTAAATAATTAAAAATCATTTTGTGTGTGGGTGGCATGTGTGCCTGCGTTTGCATGTAGATACAGGTGAACGCATACCACAGTGGGGGCAATGAGGCTGGAGGAGAGCTTCAGCGTTTGTCCTTTCCTGTGAGCCAGGGTCTTTGCTGACTGCATGCACCGGGCTAGCTGGCCTTCAAGGGTTTTCTTTTCTGTCTCTACCTACCATCTTGCCATGGGAGCACTGGGGTTACAGATATGTGCTGCTGTGCCTGGCTTTTACATGGGTTCTAGGGCTAAAATTCAGGTCCTCACATTTATGTAGCAAGTATTTGACTCACGGAATCACCTCCCCAGGCTCGCTGTGTTACATTAATCCCCCTCTCTACCTTCTCCTATGCCCCCTGCCCCCTCCACTAGTCTCCTTCCCTGCCCCAGAGTCTCACTTCTACTTTCATGGTGTGTGTGTGTGTGTGTGTGTGTGTGTGTGTGTGTGTGTGTGTGTGCTTTAGTCATGGAATCTGCCTAATTGTTCATCAATAAATGAATGGATACAGAAAATATGGTACACACATACACACACACACACACACACACACACACACACACACACACACAATGGAGTTTTACTCAGTCATAGAGAAAAAGGAAAGTATGTTGTTTGCAGGAAAATGAGAGGAACCGGAGAGCATCATATTAAGCAAAACACATTTTCTGTTGCTTTCCAGCGGGCTGATGGAGCAAATGGTGCTTCTTTGGAGTAGGGGGTCAGGAGGGAATCTGTGCCCTACCACACCCCACTTAGTAGTGCTGCATCTGTTGTACACTCAGGAGGGAGGGGTGAGCACAGGACACTTCATTCTGGCTTGTACAAGAGCATAGTTAAGAGGGATTGTGGTCACTTCCCTTCTAAAGGGGAACTGCTCAGCAAGGCTCTAGTCGGGTGACCCAGCTCCCTCTGAGTAGTCTTCCTAGAAGACTGAGTGATGCTCCCAGGCTCTCTGTTGGCTAATCGGCTGGTGCAGGACCAGGCTACTTTGAGAGGAGAGAAAAGATGTCTTTCTTCCTTTGTCCTTCTCTCTCCCAGCAGCTCTCCTCTGACACTGCCCCCGCCCACATTGTACAAAGCCACGCAGCTTTGCCGAACAGGTCTGTAAAATTAATTATACTGTGAGTGCTTGGTAACCAATGAATTGTAAATTGTACATTATTAAAACAGCATCAGAGCTTTGACTGATCTATTATTCTTTGGGGAATGAATGAAGATAAGAGCTTTATACATTTTAGGGGGTCTTTCTTGCCACCATCCAGCAGGCACAAGGAAGAAACAGCAAGCCTTTCTGTTTTGTTTTTTGTTTTTTGAGATTTTTTTTGGCAAGTTGAATTAAATAGGAAGTGTATTATTTTCTTCTGTTATTAAATTGTCATACATATTTTCATGTGTCTGCTCTTAGCATCTAATATGATAGTGGACATTGAATAAATGGTATTCTCTGACAACTGTGATAATGTGTATCTATATATGCTCATCCAAAATGCAGTTCCTTGTCAACTCAATGTGAGTGAGTGGGAGATATATGATATGACATGGCATTATAATAAAACAAATTGTGTTGATATAGTGCTTCTTGGAAAAATCTCTGGAAGAATTCAGAGTAAACAGTCAGAAACAAAACAAAAAATGTCAGCTGAGTATGCACCAGGGGCCTTGTGGCTTCAGCTAAAAAAGAAGAATCTGGAAGGAACTTTTTTTTCCTGTCTCTTCTAGATTCAACAAGAGTACCCTTGGGGGCTGCTGGTGAAGCCACTCTTTTTACTGCACGATCTCCCCTGTGCAGAATTTCTCAGCATCTTTCCACCTGCCACAGTGATTCCTTCCAGGTACATCACACACTTCTCCATGGAAACTTCTTTCTGTAATTGACCAAGCCTGCAGCCCTGAGACTGAAGCTGCCAGTCTGCCGTGCAGCATTGCTTTTGCAAGTAGGCATGCTAGCTGGGCGAATCATGACAGGTACCAGGCAAACCACACAACCGCACACCACGAAGATCGTTACCCAGCATCATCACAATTGGATGCCTCAGGACTGGGCTGTTTCTGAACACTGGGTAGAACCAGCTATATATTCTGCAGGGCCCATGTGAAAAGTCATGATGGGCTCATTGCTCACAGATAGCTAAGAATCTCACGACAGTCACAGCAGAGCAGTAAACTAAGTGTGCATCCCATTCAGCCGCAGAGGTTGCACGGGGTATGTCACTGCCTGAGAGGTTGCAAGAGTATCTGTAGTTTGGGTTCATTTTATCCTTCTAGTGGTCTGAGCGGGCTATCAGAAAGTTCTGGCACTTCCGTTGTCGGTGTAGTAGTGTTACCAACCAAGAGGTGTGCAGTGAGACTGTCGCGGCTTCATCTCCACAGGAAGGGAGTGGCTGTGTTTTCTATGTGATGGCTGGGACAGGCTGAAGAAGAAATTGCCACAGAGAAATTAAAAATCAAATTTCTGACAGGGTTTATTCTTAGACATAGCCCTCTCGTGATTTTTTTTTCCCAGCAATACTTGGTTGCCATCTCCTTGCTCTCCGATAACTCCTATGAAATTGGGGCGTGGGGGGTGGGGATATGGCAATCACCTGTCTCACTTTGTCCCTTAAGAACATTCTCTTCTTCCTCTTCTTCCATGAATTCCTTCGGTATCAGGAAGTAGAGGAGATGAGCAGGGGACTTGAGGAAAGAGGGGGCAGCTGTGGTCAGAAAGGGCCTGGGGAAGGAGCTCTGGGGCTATGTGAAAGCAGAGAGCAGCTGGTGCAGAGAAGGGAGGGTGGGTGAGAGCTGTGCCGCTAGGATTTCCACAAGGCCCCTCCATGTCTCTGCCACCCTGTGAACCCTGCGAGGACCTCGGCCACTGCTGTCATGGAAGGACAGACAGTACCATCTGGAGAGGCTCACAAATTGTATTCTGGTGTGCCTATTCTTTTAGGATCATGGCCACCAGAACTGTATGTTGGCATTTAGGAAAAAAGTAGATCAGAGGGTGGCCTCTCGTTAAGACAAGAAAAAAATTTATCCACAGTAGCCATGATATGGGAACAACCTGGACGATCTTTGGTAGGTGAATGGGTAACTGTGATGTGTTCTCTATCTATATCTGAATGTATATGTTAGAACAGTATTCAGGCTTAAAAATAAAAGGAGGAAATTCTGCCTTTTGTGACACCCTGGAGGACAATGTGCTAAGTAAAATAAGCCACGAATAAAAATGGCAAACACAACATGGTCCTATTTACACATGGATTTTAAAAGGTAAAATTCATAAAAATAGAGCTTGCATTGCTAGTTATTTTGCTTCATGCAATGATCTCTAGTTCTATACATTTCCTTGCAAACAGCCTAATTTTGTTCTTCTTTATGGTGGAATAAACTCATTGTGTATACTTACACTGTATTTTCTGTATCCAGAAAAATGTCTGGATGTCTGTTGGTCAAAGAGTATAAAGTCTCAGTTCTGTAGGGCTGGGGAGTTCTGGGTATCTAATGTATCCATGGTGACCATAGTTCATGGGACTGAAAACAGGCTATTCTGGTTGAGGTTGCTGCTCAGACCTCTACACAATCCCATTCCCTAAACAAGATGACTTGGGGTGCAGATGCTAGCTGTAGTTCTTCAGAGAAGTCCTGAGTCTCTGGATAGGAAAAAAAGTGTGAACAAAATGAAGCCTTGTGCTGAAAATAAACCTGGGATTGCTGTTGTAAGGCTTGGTGGCAGTCTTTTCCATAGGGCCTGCATTTAAGGCTGTCCATCTCAAGGATATTAACACACACGAACACACCACACACACCTATGTGCATATCTGTAGCAGGAATCTTAAAAGTTCTTATTAATAAAATCAAACCTAAGGTCAGGTATTGGGGTGAACACTGGAAGGTCAGAGAACCAGAACAAGCCACAGCTAACCTCACCTGGCCAACTTCTCAGCTGATCTTGTTTCCTCAGACTGGAAGCCTCTGTGTCCTCATATCCGAATGGCTCTCAGCTGAACTGTACTGCTCGAAAGCCTGAAAGCTTAACCAGCCAGATGCTTCTAGTTTCTGGTCCTCACGCCTTATATACCTTTTTGCTTTCTACCACCACTCCCTGGGATTAAAGGCGTGTGTCACCATGCCTGGCTGTTTCCAGTGTGGCCTTGAACTCACAGAGATCCAGAGGGATTTCTACCTCTGGAGTGATAGGATTAAAGGTGTGAGTGCCACCATTTTCTAGCCTTTGTATCTAGTGGCTGTTCTGTCTCTGACCCAGATAAGTTTATTAGGGTGCTGACCCAGATAAGTTTATTAGGGTGCACAATATTTTGGGGAACATAATACCACCACACATATCCCCCTACATAATATACACACATGCATACTCACACTCCACCCCCACATAGACACTTCCACCACCCCCACCATACATACACACACCAATCACACCCCACACCACATCCCCAACACACACACACACATTAGCGTAATTGTGGTGATCATTTCATAATATGTGTGTGTGTATATATATGTATATATATATGTAATCAAGTTGTATACCTTGAATATATGTATCATTTGTCAATTATATGTCAATAAGACAGGTGGAAAAAAGAGAAGATCGCTGCGTGTCTTCTGAGTCCTTTACTGCTTTGGGAAATGGGGTTGGCTTTCACTCTGGGACAGTGTGGAGGCAGCCCTCAAAGGGAGAGTTTTAGCGCCCGGTTCTAGCTAGCACTGAATAAGGTGAAGCTGCCCTACAAAGGGAGAAAGACCTCAGGCAGCTGGCCCTGTTTCTGCGTGCAGTGTGCCCTAAAATTCAAGAGAGGGCAGCAGATAACCTACACTCACAGCCTGGAGGACCCAGCATGAGTGTCTGTCACCTGAGGAATGCCAGCAGGGGACTTCGGGTCTTTTTCAAAACTTATGGAACCCTGGCATTCACCCATGCCTGGAAATCAGGTACATGATCTATGGGATCGAAAGGAGGGAGTGACGGCAGATTGCCATAGCAGACTCCTGCCCCCCACCCCACCCCCACCGCCGACATCGGAGGGACAGTGCTGCCAGCAAAGACAGCATAGGCTTGCGGGCAGACACCACTGTGCCGCCTGGCTGCCTCTGCTGTCCTGTGATTGCTTCTGCCGGGTCTCTGCAGTGAACAGCCCTACAGAGTCTGTCCTTGGCAGCGGCTCCCTACCCAGTAAGTTCCACTCGAGAGTGTCAGCGCTTCCAGGAGAGAGTTTGTGACAGGAAGGACATGTCCGTGGTGTCCCGAGAGACTGAGGGGTGGATAGCATAGGAAGGACTGGGAACAGGGCCTCTGAAACCTCAAGTTGAAAACACAACCTTTTGGTTGGGGTGTGTGTGTGTGTGTGTGTGTGTGTGTGTGTGTGTGTGTGTGTGTAGCCCTGGTTGTCCTAGAACTTGCTCTGTAGAGCAGGCTGGCCTTGAACTCAGAGATCCACCTGCCTCTGCCTCTGCGATGCTGGGATTAAAGGCATGTGCCAACCATGTCCCCAGTCTGAAAACACAATCTTAACCCAGTCCCGTGGAATCAGCATTAGGACCTCACCTCTGCATCGCCTCTTTATAATGCAGTTTCATGAGCGAGGTGACATTGAGACGTGGATCCCAAGTGCAGCCCTCCTTAAGCAGGCGAGGAAGAGTGAGCGAAATGGAATCCTTATCCAGACAAATCTCAAAGCGACCGTGCAAGACTCGCGAGATCTGTGGAAGTCTTTTTTTTTTTTATTCCGCCTGGTGGAATTGTAGAATCACCTCAACCTACCCAAATGCGACTCTGTAAGCAGTTTAGATGCTGCCTCTAAAAGTTGAACCCTTTAAGTATTTTTAACGGATTTTTGATTTCTTGATAAATAATTGAAATTTCTTAGAAATTTCATCAACAAGATAAACTATTAGAACTGTGGAGAGTTTCGATCTTAAACTGGAAAAGCATGTGTTATCTGTCCTTTTCCTTTCTGTAACCAGATATGATAGGTTCTCAACCTGTGGGTCGCGACCCCTTAACCAACTTTCTATTTCCAAAATTATTTGCATCATGATTCATAACAGTAGCAAAATTATGGTCATGAAGTAGCAACAAAAATAATTTTATAGTTGGGGGTCACCATGACATGAGTTACTGTATTAAGGGGTCACAGCATTAAGAAAGTTGAGAACCACTGGTCTAGATACACACCTGAGACTGCACAAAGGTTTGTGGGAAGCACGTCTTAAATTCCTGGGCTGAGTTAACATGAAACAGTGACTTTGGGGTTGAGTTCATCTGCCACTTTATAGACACTGGAGAGCCGAGAGGTCTCTTCATATGTGCGATAATAAAACCCAGATTTGGCAAGAACACAAGTCCACAACACACATGCTCTGTCTCTGAAGTGCTGAGGCAGGAGGATGACACTGTATGGGTGCATCGCATGCCAGGAAATTGGAAGTAGAAGCTGATCAGCAAATTGGTAGAGTCTGCTGGGCTCCATGGGAGTGCTGGGGACCTGGGGATTGACTTGTACAGTGATCATGGAGTTTTTCACCCTAGGAAAAATATCTGTGCAGGAAGCTGTACCTCTTCTCAGGAGCAGCCGTTAGGATTGCTGTGGTTCAAAAGAGTGTTGTTCTCTTTACTGAGTAAAAATGCAGAGACGGGTGTGTTCGCGGAATTTGTATAAGAGGAAAAGGATCTTCCAGAAAAAGGAATATATGGTATAACGGCACAAATAGTGATTTTTAAAAAGGTTGGTAGAAGGGGCAGGGAAGGGGAGAGGGAGGGAGGAAAGAGAAGAAATAAGGGAAGAAGAAGAGAAAGAGAATGAGAAGGAATTTTGATAGTACAAATTTTATATATATGTATGTATATGTATGTGTATGTGTATATGTATACGTATGTATGTATGTATGTATATGTATGTATGTATATGTATGTGTATGTGTATATGTATGTATGTATATGCATATGTATGTATGTGTTGAAGTTAAAGTTTTCTCTACCTGAGGATGGGAGGCCTGAGCTTTAAAAAAAATGCTTTTAGATTTATTTATGTTTCTGTTATGTGTATTGGTGCTTTGCCTGAATGTACGTATGTGCAACTCGTGCCTAGTGCTCTTGGAGGTCAGAAGAGGGTGATGGTTAGGACAGTTCAAGCTGGGAACTGAATCCAGGTTCTCTCAAGAGCGACAAGTGCTCTTAACTACTCAGCCGTCTCTAACTCCGGGGAGGCCTGAGTTGTGCTGGCAGCTCCCCTTCCAAAAGGCACGTTTTAAAGTTTCCCAGCTTTGGTTTCCTTATCAGTAAAATGTGGGAAATCGATATCTTTTCATAATGCTATTGTATCACGACTCACTGGAATGCTGTAGTGGACACAATGAACTCCTAAATACTGACACACACACACACACACACACACACACACACACACACACACACATACACACACACACACACACACACATACACCCGCCCCCCCACTTCACTCTGTTGAATTTATTGCAGTTAATAGGAATGCACAAGCCGCAAGTAATTTTCAATATCAGTTATGAGATACATTTTTCTGGGCCATGAACACACAGGTTTTGATGCTGTCTTCAACTGTAGCCGGTTTATTCTGGTTGTGATTTTGAGGTGAGGTCTCAGGCAGTTCCATGGAGGCTCTCAACTTACTGAAGCTGGTCTTGAATTCCTTATCCTCTTGCCTCGGTGTCCCAAGTACTGGGGTTACAGGTGTGGGTCACCACTCCCTCTTCTTACCTCACGTCTTATCTGTTATGCAGTATACCACTCTAGTTTTATCTTTCAAGGTTGCTTCTCCACCAAAAGAATGTAAATAGACTAGTTACCATGCAAGACACGAGCATTTAGCCACACCTCAACAGATTGAAACATTGGCAAGCCTTGAACCTGGCCTCTAGAGCAAAATCAACAGACACAACCCAAAGCTTCCTACAGGGAAGCTTGAAGAAAGCGGGGCTTCTTGGCTTTCCCACCACTGTGGTTCTGTCTTGCCCCCATCCTTTGTCTTGGCTTTCTTCACATCTGTCTTGGACCACGGTGTTTAAGATGGTGTTGTCTAGGCAGAGAGCTTCGTGGCTGTTCTGGAACAAAACAGGAAAGCATCCTTGCCTCAAGAAAGCTTAACTCCCCAAAGTGTCTGTGTGCGTTTTTGAAATTGCTGCTATGCATATCTAGTGAACACATATCCATACACACTCATGTCTTCTGCTTGCTTATACCTGTCTTCTACTGGGTGAGAGCAGGCACACTCCAGTCATTCCCTTCTCTACCCATCAAGCAGGTGATCTTTAGAACACCTACCTTCCAAGTAAAATGTGGAAGGCCAGGGATGAGCAGACAGAAGGAACTAACGTGCATGTTGAGTAGCTAAGTGTCTGAGCGTGTGTCAGCAGCCTCAGACACATGGCCCACAGACTCTCATTGTTAAATATCATGCCCTCCTAACAGCAAGCTTGCACCTGGACCTGAGAGGTCAGGAAACTTCTCTGAGGCCTCATGTGATAGAGCTCAGAACTGAGTTCTTCACACTTACTCATCTCTTTGTTCTTTCAGAAAAGATCTTGGTCAATTCTTGAATTGTTCTATTTCCCTCCCTAGTGGTTTTTATTATTATTATTATTTGTAAAAATGATATACAAACCTACAGAGAGAAACCTATTATGTGAAATTTGGTGACAGTTATACATCCCAATTTTATACATGATTTTTGTATTAGTATTCAGTAGTACTGAGTTAGGTAGTAGCAAGGCTAACACTGAGGTTTTGATAGGACCACTTAGCTTGTGTTTCCATGCTGGGTTATAGGAAATGCCTATACAATACAATAAGATACAATAAGAGAAGGTAAGGACTTGAAAAAACTTAGAGGAGGGTGACATTTTTTCCATTCTCTTGGGTCTTTCTTGGAAAGTAGTATGATTTAGTGTGAAAACATAGGAGGTTATTATAATGATTTCCACTCAGAGAAAAGCTGGATAGAAACCAAGGCCACAGACGGGCCAGCACTCAACCCTTCACCTGTCTTAGGGTCCCCTCCAGAGTCTCCCCTGTGAAGCGGCTCCCTCCTTGCTCCCAACCTCTCTTTCTCCACTAGCTGGGACTGCCACCACCTCCTGTTGGCATCTTGTTAACGTTAACGTTTCCTGTTTACTTGGTTAAAGCCCGGGACACATTGGGCATTGATGGTAAAGGGGAGTATCTTATGCCTGACAGACGGCCACATTTTATTGATGTCTTACATCACTGTCTCTCAAACCAGGATTCCTCAGAAGCTTGACTCAGCTTTTCCAAAGAAAAGCAAAAATGTGAGTGCCTGGGTCCCCCGCTGGATGAGTAAAGTCAGAGTCTCAAAGGTAATAGAAGGCAATGAGGAGAACTCTGGATTCTACAATCTTAAAATCTCTGCAGATGGCTTTTTTTACACCAAAATTATAACCATTGTGGGGAAAAGCAGGTTTTTTTAAATTGTTGTTGTTGTTTTTACAAACTACTCTTTTGGCTTTTCAAAATGTTTTGTAGGTGTTTTATTATTATGTACCCATTTTCTGGAGCCACAGCTGAGACACGGGGTTACTTGCTTAAAGAGACCCAGCTGATTCATAGCATAACTCTGAGCAGAACACCAATCTTTTGGTTGTCCTGCAATGGTGTCTCCTACCCATAACACACTCTCCATAGACTGGAGGGTAGGGCAGCACACACGGATAGGGCAGGTATTATTGTGGGCAACAACTTGGATTAAAATTCTTTCATTGGTCATGTTTTTGGTGTTCTGTCTAAAAATCCATCACTAAACCCAAGGACATATGGATAATCTTCTGTATTTTATTCTAAAATATTTAAAAACCTTTTTCAATTTCATTCTTCAGTCTTTAATTTTGAGATAAGTTTTGTGAGATGTATAAATTCTGGGTCTAAATTGACTTGGGGAGTGGGGCATATGGACATTCAATTATTCCAACATCATTTATAAAAAACCACCATCCTTTCTAGTGGCCCTTACCAAAGAGCTTTGCAGTTCTTGGAGTGGGGAGACAGTTCAGTTGTTAAACTACTTTCTGCACCAGCTTGGAGATCTGAGTTCAGATCCCCAGAACGCTTGTAAAAACCAGGCGAGACAACTTGTGCTTGCAAAGTAGAGACAGATGGATCTCTGGAGTTTATTGGCAACCCAGTCTAGCCAATAGGTGAGCTGAGAGACCCTCGATGATACTTCATGCTGACCTCTGGCCTACACACACACACACACACACACACACACACACACACACACACACACACCAAAGCCTCCTGGGGATTCTTGATCCTTGTTGAGGACTTCATCTCTGCTCTTTTTCCTTTTCTTCCTTACCTGGATATTTTTTTTATCTGACGAGCGTTGAGACAGGATCTCTCTACATAGCCCTGGCTGTCCTAGAACTCACTATAAAGGGTAGACTGGCCTCCACCTCACTCTGCCTCCGGAGTGCTGGGATTAGAGGCGTGTGTCACCCCTCTCTGCTGCTCCGCCATGCCCAGCTGGTCTCCTTTTCTTTTCTTTCTTTTTTTTTTTTTTTTTTTTTTGGTTTTTCAAGACAGGGTTTCTCTGTGTAGCTTTGCGCCTTTTCTGGAACTCACTTGGTAGCCCAGGCTGGCCTCAAACTCACAGAGATCCGCCTGGCTCTGCCTCCCGAGTGCTGGGATTAAAGGCGTGTGCCACCACCGCCCGGCAGGGATGGTCTCCTTTTCTTAAAGACAGACGAATCAGTCCAGCATTTCACAGCTATTTGCTTAAGATTCAAAGCCCACCTTCTTAGGAAAGAACACAAAATAAGCTGTAGAGTAGAGAATGGCATAACCCACAGGGGTAAGGTGGAAGGAAAGCCGTCCACAGTGAGTTTACACGGCTGTAGAAACGGAGAAACCTGGTCTCAGGCTCGACTCCACCACTCTGTCTTTTGCATGCCTGTCTTTTCTCTGGACAGTAAGATGTGTGCTCTAATATACAGGCCAGGTTTCTAATCATGCACTCCTTTTGGGGATCTAGATCCTAGCAGGAGCGGTGAGCACTTCTCTCTGCATACAGCAGGCATGTCCTTTGAGAACCGCTTCATGAGGATTATGGAGTGGCTGATCTGTCTCACGACACTTAAATCCATGGAGCTGAAAGCCAAGACATACACATGTACACACACACACACACACACACACACACATACACACACACACACAGAGACAGAGAGATTCCCCCCCCCCCCCCCCAGTCTCCGGGGCCTGCTGCTTCCAATCCTCTCCCATTCCGTCATTTGTAATCGCCCCTCCTTGCCTTGCATTTTCGGCCCAGGCACTGGCTGACTTTGTCTGCTTATCCTAACTTGAATCAGTGAAGCCTCTTTTTTTCAACTTAGGACGCCAGATCTGCCCTCCCTCTCATGTCCCCTTCTCAATGTCTCCCTCCAACTCTCTGCCTGCGGCTGACCACGCTCCTTCATTCTCAAGAACATACTGCTTATCTCTTTCCCATGTTGGAGGCAGCCAAAGGCTTTTAGATAATGAAAATCTCTCCTCTGCAGTTTTGAGCTACAAAGAATTTGCTAGATTTGCTGGTACAGAGCTAGCACTTGTGTTCTGCAATTCTCGGAAGGTCAGGGGTCAACCATGAACATGGTCACATGAAAATATGAAAATGATAATAATATATAGCATGAGGAGTAGCACTTACTGGCAGAGTGAGGAGAGGCAGCAAAGATTTCCCCAAAAGGGTTAGCAGCTGAATCTTGAAAGATAGTTGGGAATTTAATAGTCAGGCCTGGGAGTTCGGGGGGTCCAGGCAGGGGTAATGCTGCGTGGGAGGGAAGGAAGCATGGAAGAGCATACACAGATAGATCGGGTTGACTTAGCTGGTTTGGCTGGCAGGGCAGGTGCCTCTGGCTCCCACCCTTACAGTTCCACATTCCAGGTGTAGCTTTCCCTGGACTGTTCTCTCCCTGACACTCAGGGATCAATCATACTCTGTCAGGACGTGAGAGATAAGCTAACTTAACACATTCAGGATGAGCTCTTAGGTACAGTGGGAGCATAAAATGTGTGCGCAATGACACTCAGGAGTGAGGAGAGAGGACTGTGGGAACGAGCATTCTCCTCATTACATCATCATGGATCTCATGGATCCAGGTTGGTTTTGAATTCACTGTGTAACTTCAACTAGAGTCCTCTTGCCTCTACCTCCTTGGATATAAGCAATAGCTGTTTACACCCAGTTTATGTGGAGCTGATGTTTATGTGGTAAATTCCACCCAGGGCTTCTGTCATGCTGGAGAAGCACTTTACCACCTGAATGATATCCCCAGCCTGGAGATGACTCATTTGATGCCCAGATGATCAGGTATGCTGGTCCAGGGAACTGGACCTTACCTCATCGGAAGAGAGGTCGGCAAGCTTTGTGGCTGCGTTCACCGGTGATAGAAAAAAGAGGAAGAGAGAGAGAAGACAGAGTTCAGGAGATGATACTGCAGAGATGGCTCAGGAGATAAGATCACTGGTTGATCTTCCAGAGGACCCAGGTTCAATTCCTAGCACCCACATGGCAGCTCCCAGCCATCTATAACTCTGGTTCCAAGAGATCTGACTTTTTTTTTTTTTTTTTTTTTTTGCTTCCAGGGCATAGGCATGCAAGTGGTGTGCAGGCATACATTTGGGCAAAACGGCCATACACATAAAATAAAATAAAATAAAATAAAATAAAATAAAATAAAATAAAATAAAATAAAATAAAATAAAATAAAATAAAATAAAATAAAGAGAGAGAAAGGGAGGGAGGGAGAGTGCTCAGGAGGTGATACTGAATCCAGATGCGAAATGGAAAGGCCATGAAGAGAGGTAGCAGAGATCCTGGGAGGTTGGCCTGGGGTTGTGAGAGAGCTTTATAGTCATTTTTATGATGGAGTCAAGTGACACAGTCAAGTGCTTTTCTCAGATTTCTGAGATGTAGAGAGGTTCCATCAGTCAAGATAAGAAATGCACCAGAAGAGCAAGTCTGGGGAAGACGTTTAAATCTCTTGCTTCTTAGAGGCAGGACGGACCAGAGAGCAGCCGATACAGTGGCTTGAAGCACTCATGGAAGGGCAAAGGGTGACTGAATAGGAGTCCTGGGGTGAAGCTGTCTGAAGGAGGCATGGTTCACTCCACCAGATACTTTACAAGGTACCAGGGGCCATAGGGGAAAAGGCAGAGGTGGTCTTCAACCTCAGGGAGCCTCCTTTATTTCCAATACGACCTCGGACTCGGGTTCAACATGTCTGAAAAGGGTTCCTGAGGATGGCTGCTCTTTGTCTGTTAAGGTTTGTGCTGTTCCTGGGCTTTCTCTGATGTTTGACATACAAATGAGAACATCTTCCTTCTCTTTATATTTCTTGAGGTTACTTGCAAGGTTCAAACAGCGTCCTAGGATTTTCTGAACACAATAATACGTTTACCTGTTCTTTTGTTTTGTTTTGATCCTGCCTTGTGCTTAAATATGACATGCTTGATTAGACTCGTCCAAGAAGAGTGGGGAGGGGTTTGAAAGAAAAGGGGTGAGAACTTGTGGACATTACCAACCTTAGGAATTAAAAACTGGAGAGAATCGAGGAAAATTCATATAGCCTTGTTTTGTTTTTTGTTTTTTCAAGTGAAAAAGGCCCTTTCAAAAGTCATTTTCCTCTCTGTTTGCCATGTGTGGTGCACAGCCGTGACTGTAGTCACTCAACTGACTGCTAAAGCTTATGTTATTTTTAAGCTAATATTTAAGGAAATATTTCAGCAGATGTTTAAAATATTCAAGAGATATTTAAGATATTTGAGTATTTAAGAAACATGGATCTGTATGAAGAACCATTAGATTTAATACCTTGGGAATTAAGACTTGGAACAAAAGATATAATTATAAAGTTTGACTTTAATATGCATGTCAGAAGTGCCAACCGGCATTCTATATCATGAAGAATTATAAAATGCTAATTAAGTCAATGATAATATCTTTGTTCCCTATGAGCTTTCATAGAATCCTGTAGAAAGTTCCCATTTGAAGTAGGGAATTTCTTATGGGAAAAATTCCACACACCAGTGGATTCATATATAGAAAGTGTCTTGGGTCTCCTTATTTAGATGTTTGAAGTTCAAATCTTCTCTGGTCCTATTTTAGTTAATGAAATCTGGGTAATACATTTTGTTTTATCCACTCAGAAACAGTGGTGTTTGCCTTTTCTTTTCTTTTTTTTAAATGGAGTCAGAGGAACTCAGAGGGGCTTTCCAAGTTAACCTTGGATTTTCTACCTCTTTTCCTATACTGGCAGCACCTTGCATCAATCACTTTGCTTGGGTGTGTGTGTAGAAGGCCTCTGGTAAAGCAGTCCAGGCCCAAGTTTTAGTACTAAGAGATTTTTTTCCTTTTTTCTTTTCGTTTCTTTCTTTTTTAAGAGCTGGGATAGGAAGTAAACTTGAATGCAAACACACTAGGAAGAATTTACCCAAGATTTACAGTGTTCCCAGTGAAGCCTGTGAGACCTGAGGCTGTCACCCCTCAATCAGTTGGTTCCCATTTGTGAATAGTGTCTCTGTCATTGAACATATGCGCTAAATCTTGTTCTAGGTAGAGCTGGAACTAAAGTCAGTTTTACAGTCTTGTGGGCAGTGGTTCTAATTAATAAAACCAGTACTTCAGCAGAATATCATGGCTTATAATGAAAGAAGTCATGTGGGTCTAAAGCCTACTGAGGACAGCCCTATTAAGACTCACTCAGAAGCCGAAAATTAATTTCCTGGACTTAACAAAAGGCAGTGGGAAGGTTTCCCTTCCTCATAAGCCTGGAGGGTGGGTGCTTGGCCCTGTGGAGACCTAAGGGTTGTGTGGGCTGATTAACATGTATATAATTAATATGTGCCAACTAGAAAGGCAAAGGCAGTCTGATTCGATTCTGCACCACTGTGAACTGTTTTCTTCCTGTGTTCATTATGCACTTTTCTTTTTTTTGGATCTAGTCTTCTCTGGGCACCACCTTCTTCGGGTGTAGGATCTCTGCTTCCTGTCCTAACAGACACCATCACGTAGGAAAGCTAGCCCCATTCACACCGGATTTTCTTCCTGTTCACATCACCGTTTTAAAGACACATTTTTCACCCCATGGTTAGGAACATGGTAAATAATTGAGGCGATCCATCAAGGGACATGTTCCTGATAATGAAAAATTGCATAACTTGGTGCAAGTCAATTAAAAACCACAAACTTCAGATCCTTTTTCTCAGTGAAGATTGATTTATTAGTACAGGAGGCATCTAATACAACAGGCTGGGGGAAGGTGAATCAAAAATTGGTTAAAGTTCTAAAAATGCAGTAAAGTTTGACAATGAACTTGAGTAGGAATTACACAATACCAAAGTCAGTTCTTTGAAATGAAAAAGCATATATTGTTTTCTTTATCATAAGATGTCTGAGACGCCAGGATTTTGTAACAACTTTAGGAATAATATCCTCAGCAGGGGATACTTATTTTCCTTCCTGGGTTTTAAATGAACCTTATTCTTTGGTTTTGCCTATACAATAAAACTCTACAAATTACCAAAAACACGCCAGGATATTTTCTTTTGTTAAGCTAAATATTTGCACAAGTAAAACTTTTCTGGATAAAAGACTTAAAATGTTTTTATTATCTGGCTGCCTGGTTAGGACACAGGCAATATATTCATAGAATGTGGTATCTTCTACAACTGCATAGATTTTTTTTTTTTTTTGTCATTTAATGGGCAGTGGTTGTATTTAGAAATGTCAAATGCCGCTTGGCCCACTGAAGCAACCAAGGGAACAATACGAACCCTCAGGAACAGGATCTCCAAACTCATTTCTTTCGGTGTTTTTTTGTATGCTCAATTATAAATTTAAACACCAATCTCTCTTCTAACACCAGAAACACCAAACACTAATTTTTTTTCCTTGAAGATTCAGAGTCCAGCAATGTGACTTTAGACTCTGCCTAGCAGCTTAGGTAGGTTCAGCAGTCAGGCATGACAAACACACAGTCCCAGGGAAGGGTACACGTGACACAGTCCCTCTGAAATTAAACTGCCAAAGAAAAGGAGGACCTGTGCCCTTCTTAATAACAAAGAACGCAACCCTTAGAATTCTTCAGATTTGGAATTCCACCAGTGGTCTAGTGTTTTCCTCCTCATGTGTGAGAAGAATGAGCAATAAAAAAATCAACACAAATCTCATCCAAAGGCAGTCCTTCGACTTTGTAAGGTTCAACATCAGATACATCAAATTTTAAAAACACCAGAGACCGGGGAAGGAGATGA
>CABHPR010146055.1:0-22815 GCA_902168415.1 Peromyscus melanophrys
ATGGGAAAGCCGGGCTGCATGTGAAGAAAAGCACCATTTGTCTTTGTTTGACTGAATCATAATCATATCATAAACTTTGCAAGATCTTAATTAAGGAATGAGAAGCATAGGGTGTTTACGAGGCTTTTGTGACAGGCCTGGTGTGCCCAGGGAGAGTCGCAAAAGTGAGATCAAGTGCTTCCAGACTGTTCCTGCCTGGGTGTTAATGGCTCAATTAGACAGGCCTCCCAGGAGACTGTTCTTGTTGCACTTGTGAGTGTTCAATAATTGTTTTGTTTGAGGGAATTGTCCCAGGCTAGGTGCTCTGAGGCTGAAGGATTCTAAAATTAAAAACAGGAATATCTGGGAAAACTTGGGCTGGAGTTTTTGACCTTGATTCCAAAGGACCACTATTGAGTGATATTTTGTTTGTGTTCTGACAAATAAAGCTTGCCTGGAGATCAGAGGGCAGAGCTAGCCACTAGTTATCCATAGAGGCCAGGCAGTGGTGATACACACCTTTAATCCCAGCACTTGGGAAAAGGAAGCAGGAAGATCAGGAGTTCAAGGCCACTCTGGGCTACATGAGATTGATCCAGTCTAAAAGAGAAACAGAGCAGGGCAATGGTGGTACACACCTTTAATCCCAGCTTGTGGAAGACTCAAGCCTTTGATCCCAGCACTTGGGAGGTTCATGCTTTTGATCCCAGCACTAGGGAGGTGGAGACAGGATCTTGAGCCCATTCAGTCTGAGGATTCATAGAGACAGGATGGCCCATTTGGTCTGAGATTTCATAGAGGTAAGATGTCTCTAGTGGCTGCTGCTCTGCTTCTCTGATCTATCAGCTTTCACCCTAACATCTGACTCTGGGTTTTTATTGAATAAGACTAATTAGGGTCACGCTTCAGACCACAAAGCAGCAAGGCCATGTTTTCAACAGCTGTCCTCAGAAGCTTTGTAGTTAGAGAACTGATTATGACAGAACACTCGAAGGAGGGCCAGGGTCTCACATCACTAGTCAAGTGACTATTTGTTTCTACCCATCTTTGCTTCTTAAAACACTGACTAAAGTTCAGACAACTACATGTAGGTGAATGGAGAGCAGTCATATTAGTAGTAGTAGTATTACTATTATTAAATAAAGCAGCAGAAAATGTAGTTTCATCATCACATAATTTTAAAATTAATATATATTAAACACTGAAATGTAAATAAAAAAATAAACCTCCTGAACAAGAAAGTGGTTTAGAAACCGCTTCCATGTGGCTCAGTGAAAGAAGAGTCATGAGAATATATCATTTCAACGCAAAAGCACAGCTCTCACATCAATGGAATAAGAAATAGTGCATTCTGATGCTGGGCAGTGGTGGTGCTCGCCTTTAATCCCAGCACTCGGGAAGCAGAGGCAGGCGGATCTCTGTGAGTTTGAGGCCAGCCTGGTCTACAGAGCAAGATCCAGGACAGGCACCAAAACTACACAGAGAAACCCTGTCTCGAAAACTGCCCCTCCCCCCAAATAGTGTATTCTGGAATGCAGATAAATCTTTTTGATTATATGTATGCATGTGTGCCTACATAGGGATGTATGCATATAAGTGCAGCTGCCTGATGAGATCAGGAAGGGTGTCTGATCCCTGGGGGCTAGAGTTATAGGTGGTTGTGAGTAGCCCAACACAGATGCTGAAAACTGAATTCAGGTTCTCTGCGACACCAGAGAACATGTTCCTAACCACTGAGCCATCTCTCCAGCCCTGATTTTTTTTAAAAATTTGTTTATTATGTATACAGTATTCTGCCTGGATATATGCCTGCATGCCGGAAGAGGGCACCAGATCTCATTAAAGATGATTGTGAGCCACCATGTGGTTGCTGGGAATTGAATTTAGGACCTCTGTAAGACCAGCCAGTGCTATTAAAACTGTGAGCCATCTCTCCAGTCCCCAGCCCTAAATTTTTGAACATCCACTTATTAATTTATTTTATCATGTATGTGTGTTGGTCTAACATGTGTCAAAATGTGCCTGTGAAGATCAGAAGACAACTTGTGAGAGGTGGTTCTCTCCTTCTACCACAAGAATCCTAAGGATTGAACTTGGGTTGTCTGGCCTGAGCGGTCTCACTGAGCTATCCCACAAGCCCTAAGTTCCAGTTTCTAAAATGAGAGTTAGGAAAATAAGAAAAAAAAAATCCTCAACAACTTCCATGTTAAGTTTGATAAAGAAAGTAATTACTAACAAAAGTGGGAATCTTGGGTTGGGGATTTAGCTCAGTGGTAGAGTGCTTGCCTAGCAAGCGCAAGGCCCTGGGTTCGATCCTCAGCTAAAAAAAAAAAAAAAAGAGTGGGAATCTTGGATTCTCAGACTCCCTGCATTTCAATCCATGTTCTATTAACATCTTTATGGTTTTGATTGAATCATTTAAACTCTTAATCATCTCTATTCCCTGACCTCTAAAATCCTGACAATATCATTACGTGCCTTTGAGGCCCTTCTGAGGGTTAGGATAAAGTGTCCATGAAGACTTGCTTTGCACAGTTCTTGGGGTGTAGTATTTCTATATGTCTGTGTGCTTTGTTTGATGTGACACAGAGTGAGGTGATGGTATACAGCTCAGACCGGCCCAGAACTCGTGATCTTTTGCTTTCGCCTCCCAAGTTTGAGAATTATAGGCATGTGTCATCATGCCCTGCTTGTGTATATTTTTTAAACATGTATAAATATGAAGCAATAATTCTACAGAGACAGAGTATTTTGGTCTTGATCTTAAATGTCCTACCAAAGTTCATGAGTTAAAAGGCTTAGTTCCAGCTGACGACACCATTAGAAAGTACAGGAAGCTTTATGGGGTGGGGCCTAGCTGAAGGAAAGAAGTCATGCTATTGAAGCAAATGTTGGAAGTCTTGTGGTAAGGTTCTCCTGAGATGAGAAAGACACAGTGTCACTGAATCAGCATCAGTACACACAAGCAGCCTTATTCCATTCCTGTGTCCTCAGTGTCTAGCTTAGTCAGTCTTCTATTGCTGTGAAGGGACACATGACTAGGGTAACTCTTACAAAAGAAAGCATGTAATTGGGGTGGCTTACAGTTTCAGAGGTTTAATCCATTATCATCACTGTGGCACACAGGCAGACATTGTGCTGGAGAAGTAGCTGAGAGTTCTACAACCAGATCTGAAGGCAGGAGAGAGAAAGAGAGAGAGAGAGAGAGAGAGAGAGAGAGAGAGAGAGAGAGAGAGAGAGAGAGAGAGAGAACACTACTGTACCTGGCTTGGGCTTTTGAAAGCGCAAAGCCCAGTGACACACTTCTTCCAAGAGACCACACCTCCTGTGGTGGTTTGAATAAGAATTGCGCCCCCTATAGGCTCATAAATTTGAACGCTTGGTCACCAGGGAGTGGCACTATTAGGAAGTATGGCCTTCTTGGAGTAGATGTGGCATCTGATTCCATTTTCTGGCTGTATTGGGCAATGATATTCACAGACACATGCACATACTTAGAAATTTTAAAAATTGTGTATTTAAATTTTTTAAGAACTAAAAAAATCAGTCAATAATTGTTATTTAACTATATTTTAAGTTTGTTCTGTATCTCAAAAATTTCATATTTTCTCTGTACGTTTGCGCTTCATTATAGTGTTCCCATATTGTAGGAGTCAGTTAATTTGGTTTGTAAAGTACTGAAAACACTGTTCTTAGTTTTGCTCAACCTTTCCAGTGGGATCATTATTACTTATAGGAAAGATGAAAGAAAATCAGAAACACTAAATGAGAATCATCCGTGAGCTAAGTTATCAGAACTTGGAGGATCATGTCTTTAGGAAGCTGCTTTCCTGGTGCCAAGGCTTCAGGCTGCTCTTGCCGTGACCACTGAGTTTCCTGGAGACATTTGCACTCTGGACGCCTCCACTTTTTAGAGGTCCCTGTTAAACTATCCTGTAATGCCATAGCACCTCCCCAACATTAACCTTTGGGGATACATGTCTGAACCATAATTATCTTTATGGAAGAGATTCTTATTAAGTCTCTCTAGAGACAGGCCAACAGTTTTCCCCTGACTTGACACCTCTATGGCATCTTCAGCTTCAGTAACCTAAACAGAAGAAAAAAAAATGAATGAGAAGCATGTCCTTTCTCCTGTTTACAACTTCACTGAGCAGACCCGGAAGTTTCATTCAGACTCCAAGTGCTTTAGTAGACTGTGGCTGCTAGGACCTTCCTTGATCTGCCTTCTTAGAGCTGTGTACTGTGATAGCTTGGGAGTCCAGGGTCCCCTTTGCTGGGCAGGCAGAGCTTTAGGACTGAGCACTGTTCCAGAGCCTTGCTTCAGTCAGGGGTGGGTCTCACCAGGAGTTAACAGGATCCAAATCTCCCTATTACAAGGACAGACACTCTGAGTGTGAATGATATCTCCTACCAGATAAGGGATCAGCAGACCAGACACCTCCTTATCTGTGGGTGGAGAGAGCCAGCGCTCTGCTCCTGTTGCTACCTGGCTTATTCACTCCCCTTCTTGCCAGTCAGCTGGCTTTGCTTGTACACTTTTCTCAAGTTCTGCCTACCTGAATCAAGAGGTTCCTGGCTTCTCAGAGGACTGAAGCACACCTCAAAACAATGCAGACCTTCAGGGAGGTCATGGGCTTCAGACCCGGCGTCTGTCTGTAGACAAATGAATTGGAAGCAGTCTCTGAGATTTCTTCCAGAGCTGATATCCAACTGGCTACGAACAGCTGAGGTGTGAGAAAGAAGGAACAGTGAAGAAGACATGGGACAGACGCGAGTGCCTTCAGCCTCTTGTGGGAGGGAGAACTGTGTCTTTTGACTACAAGGTTGTTTGTGGGTTTTGTCTGAGCTGAATGGTCCATAGCACTTCAGGGCAAGTTGGGGGCTTTATTCAAGCTTGCTAAAGAATAACGGCTCTCTCTCCCATGGAAATCTGAAGCAGGGAAGGTGGGGAGAAATCTCAGCGTTTTTCAGGAAGGTAACTACTTCATGGTGTGAAGAAGTCCTTACTTGAGGACACGTCACTAAAATCAGAACTTCCCAGCAAAGGAGTGGTGGGAGGTGAAGGAATACGATGCTTATTTTGTAAAACAATTAATTGCTTTGAAATCAAAGCCAAGTCTTTTCCCTGGGAAGAAATCGTCCCTGGTGCTAGAAACCAGAGTGGCTCTAATGACGCAATGATGCGGTTTTTCTTCACTAATCTCATTGCATCCAAACAAGCACAGATGCTACGTGCACAGTGGGCTTTTTCATGAGTTTATATGTGGGGGAGAGATTCTTCTTAAGATAATGTATTTCTTGGAGTTCAGTTTGATTTGTGTGCTTTCTGAGAATTAAACTGCCGATTTCCCCAGCTGGTTTTAAAAGACCAAAAATCACTTCGTTTTTTTGTAATCAGGGGTCTGCAATGCAAACATCACCCACGAGGGGGCAATGCACCCTGGGTATTCAGTTAAGCTAAAGCTTGGGATTTGCAAAGCCCATCTCTAGGACAGAAGTCACTGGGCACACGTGGTGAAAGGCAGGTCTCAGTACATGAATGTTACTCAATTTTGTGTCTCCCAAACACTCAGTGTTGGTCAGAAACTTTTTGGCTGTTCTTAAGGGTGGGGTGAGGAATAAAACTGTTTTCTGTTGCATTGTCCTTAGGCTCCACCAGAAAAAAAATTTTTGTATAGATGCAAAACATACCCACTTAAGTCATCAACAGAAATGACTTCAGGCAGGTGCTGGCACCCACTGGGACATGAATGCGCTACCATTGGTTTAAGTTTCTTGTGTGAGTTTAATGCAGATCTGAGAAGCACTGTGTTTCTCCCATGCTTTGTACCTGCCCTGGGACTGCCCTAGTTACAACAAGTACTTAGGCTTTGAAAGAAATTACTAAGTAAATGCGAATTCTCAAGAAGAAAAAGTTTAAGCTAGAAGATCAAGTTTCTTTTTATATTTCTACTGAGCTGGGTTTCCACCGACTGTGCACAAAATAGAATACACATGATCCAAAACGGAAGAAATAAAAGCATGGAACATCTGATGATGAGAAAGATGAAGGGAACACTGGGTACCAAACCCCAGATGATGGGAAAGATGAAGAAACAGCATTGGGTACCAAGCCCCAGATAGTGTCTATAAAAGCATGCGTTGATCACACCCCGATTTTTGCCCCTTAGGTGAACTCAGCCAGAAGGCCATGCTTGACTGTCTGGCTTACTGTCGCAGGATCTGTTTGCATCTCCTGATCTCCTCTCCCCCACCTGCCTCAGCACAGAACTCCGGGTTGTCTGCTTCCTGTTTGATTATGCCCCATCCTATCACTGTTTTCAACGCCTACCTCCCAGCTGGTGGCACCATGCTGGAAGCTGGAAGAACCTTTAAGGGGGTGAGGCTGGTGGAAGTAGCAGTGGGCCCTTGGCCATTGGTTCTGGTCTCACTGTTTCCTGGACTGCTTCCGTGTGAGCGGCCTCTCCCACACGTTCCTGCTGCCAGAGACTGTTGCTGTTCTGCCTGGTCTTCTCCAGCAAGGTATTCGAAAACCCTCCGAATCCAGGAGCGAAACTGAGTCCTTTCTCTCTTAAGTTTTGTCTGTCAGGTATAGTGAGCACTACAGTGTGCACATAAGACAGCCATTGTACAAATCGGCTTGTTTTAGTATCTTTACAGTGTATACAGCACTATGACCAACATGGAAGCAGAGGGACAGATTGTCAAACAGCAAGGAGTCTTTTGTCCTTATTTTCCTACTTTGTTGATAGGGTGGATGTGGGCACAATGATGGAAGTCTCAGTAGCCACGTTGGGCAGTCAAGGTGAAAAACACACAATGAAAACGATAAAGAAGTGAGGGAGACGAGCTGCCGTGGCAGCCAAACTGCATGCCCAGGTCTGTGACAAGAGCAAGGAACACCCATAGTTTGGTTTTCAATTGTTTACAGCTGAAGGCGACTATGATGGTCCAGAGTGGTATCAACCAAGAGACATTCCTCAGGATCCCTGCAAGGGCCGAGTGAGGGGGAGCTCCTCAAGAGTGGGCAGCAGCTCTTCTCAGGATCCCTGCAAGGACCAAATGAGGGGGAGCTCCTCAAGAGTGGGCGGCAGCTCGGGTCCAAAGGGGCTGGAGGGAGAAGCATCGCTGCTTTTTACCTGCCGCCTTCACTCCCTGCTAGCATATGTGTCTGCTCTGCAGCTGCTGCTGCCGCCACTGCCGTCAGAACCCAGCTTCTTTAGCCTTCAAACATGGCCTGAAGCCCAGGGATGCCCTAGAAATCCTTCATTCAGGACTTCATTCAGCATCAGATAAGGATAGCCTTGTGAACTGAGTAGCTTCTAGGTTCCCAGTCTCTCCAGCATGAAGGCAGCCGCTGTTAGAAGACCCAACCCTGTTGTGTCAATCTAATATATCCACTTTGGGAAATAAATTCATCCCATCCATTCTCTTCCTCCAGAGAACCCTTATGCAGTAATCCTAATGAGTAGAAATACCTTGAGAAAAACAGGACAGGCGTGAATAAAATACACAGATCTTTCTAATGGTTTATTCTGTCATTTCATCATTTTTCTCGGTCACGGTGTGTGGAGTCCCTGATGGTCAGTCTGGTTTTAAAGTGGCTTGAGGTACAGCTAAGTTGGCATGGTATACAAAGTTCAATGGTTCGATAATCTTTTACTGACATTGCCCTATCAGGGTTGTGTAAAGACAGCTGTATTTGGTCAGAGACACGGCTGTAGCTATTTCTAAGTTTTTCTTAGGAGCAGAGGTAGTGTTTACTCTAAATCTTTCTTTATAATTGGTGAACAAAAAATAAAAACCTTACCCCTTCATTTATGTTGATATTTGATGCAAAATAAGAGCCAATAGCCAGGGCACTCACTGAAAGGATGCCCTGCATCTATGCCTTTCAGGCTGTTCTGATTAACAAGTGTTTCTCTGCTGCTGGGTTGAGGACAAGCAGGTCCTCTTCTCTCTAGACCAGTGGTTCTCAACCTTTGGGTGGTGATCCCTTTGGAGTCAAACTACCCTTTCACAGGCATCATATTTCATAAATCCTGCATATCAGACATTTACACTATGATTTGTAATAGTAGCAAAATTACAGTTATGAAGTGGCAACAAAATAACTTTATGCTTAGGAACTGTATTAAGGGGCTGCAGCATTAGGAAGGTTGAGAAGCGCTGCTCTAGATGTTGTATTTTAAAAGCAGTGGGAAGGAGTCACACCATATAACAAGGCTCACATGGGAGGTTTGTGGAGGGCAGGGGAGAGAAGGGGTAGAGAAGGAAGAAGAGAAGGGGGTAGAGAAAGGGGCAGAGACCGGTCCCTGGGAACCAAAGTGAAGGAAGAGAAAGAGAGAGATGGGAGGCATACGATGCCCACCTTCTGTAAGGAAACAGCAAATGCACACAGGGGGTGCTCTTAGTGGCTGCCGCTGAGGATATATCCTGTCAGGATCCTAATGGCAGGCCAGTACAGATGCCTAAATGCTAAGCTTCCCACTTTTTGTTTATTATAAAAAGGTGAGGAGTTAGAAAGGGTTAGCAGATGAGGTAGGATGAGGGTACCCTATTCTGGAGACTGCTTCCTGCTGGCCTGAGGAGTGTTGATCATCTTTGGGGGACCTGAGAAAACTAGGGTGCTGGCCACATTCCGGGGTAGCTGACTGTTTCACTTCACTGTCCAGGCTCTGTGGAACCGTCCAGTATTGCTTGGACCTGGCAAGATGCTGTTCAGATGGATCTAAGTCGACTCCCCGGAGCTCACAAGAAATCATGATGAGGTCAAGATGGAGGAGAGCCACATGGTTGCTGTTAATAGTTACATGCACATACACACAGAATTAAACAGGAATTGAGTAAACAGAAAGGGAGAACCGATATGTGCTGAGCATTTAGAGAGGGAGAGCAGACAGACACAAACAGGTCTTGGAACAAAGAGGAAGAAAGTGCTCCTTTCTTGGTTCTTCTTGAACCATTCACTCATTGGGTTGGATAGAGGCACCCCACTAATCCTTACATTAGACTGCCAGGGCTGATTTGCACAGAATTCTTCCAGTTAGGCTATAGCAGCAGTCCCAGTAAGATTCTTTCTTGGTTCCCAAACTGCCTGGTCCAAGAAATACTGAGGCCAGTCTCATATCCAGGGGAGTGGTCAGAGGTGGGTGGCCCCACCAGAGACCCAATTGTTGGTATTGAATGGAAGGTAAAACTGTTGGTGAACAAGAAAGCAGATTTGTTGCAGGTGGAAGAGAACAAATCAGAAAGCACATTTGTTACAGTTGGGAGAGCAAATCTGCGGCCGGTGGAGCAGGCAGGTAGGGTCCCAGCGTGAAGTGGGTATTCTTGGCGGGCCCTGCCAAGGTATGTCACTAAACAAATATGCCACATGCAACAAGGTTACTACAAGAGGTTTGAGGGAGGGGGAGAGCGAAAGAGTGAAAGGCTGCATCAGAGAAGGAACTTGATAAGCGAAAGCTTGAAAGTAGGGTACCCCCTGACATCTATTGGGTTGCTGTCAGAAGTTGCAAGGGTCCTGTGAAATACTGGGATATGGGGGGCTGGTAAGCGGCCATTTTGATTAGTATTTAAGGAGTATGGGACCTAGTCTGACTGCAAAGGTGGATAAGTTAAGCCCTTAAATCGGGTGCTAGATATGGAGGTAGGTGCATTTTCCACAAGTGAGGCAGAGAAGGTCCAAGGGCTGGAATCTCTAGCATCCCAGATATTCAGTGAGGACCGATGAGGAGGCACAGGCTGTTCAGTGGACCGTCATCCAAAAAAACCAGTCACCGATGGGCTAAAAGCCTGAGTGAGACACAGTCACCTGGCACCAGGACTTGGAGAAAAGCCAGAAGGAGAGACTGTGCTAGAGAAATGAAGCCTCATTGGTGAGAAATGACCAGAAGTGGGGTGTGGGGGGATTACCAATCATTGGTGTTGGATGGAGAGCCCTAGCGATCTGTTAGGTGGGAAAGTACGGCTGTCACTGGTGGACCAGGTTCCAGGGTCCAGTCATGTCTCAGACTGTTGGGAGAGACTATCCGAGTCAGGGCACCAAATGCTGTATTTTAAAAGCAGTGGGAAGGATTCACACCATACAAAGCCCATATAGGAGGTTTGTTGAGGGAAGGGCAGAGAAGGGGAAAAAGACAGGTCCCTGGGGATGCAAGTGAAGGAAGAGAGAGACTAGAGGTGTACAAGGCCCGCCTTTTATGAGGAAACATAGTGAATGCACATAGGGGGTGCTCTTAGTGACTGCAGCTGAGGATGTATCCTGTCAGGACCCTAAGGGCAGGCCAGAACAGGTGCCTGAATGCTAACACTAGACCTATGCAGTGAGACAGATCCACAGAGTCCATAGAGGAGATGGAGGTGGGTGCACTGTCCAAAGAATTTCTCACTATTCAGGGGTGCAGTTGGGCACACAAGGGTCAGGACTTCTGACAGGAGGTCTCAGCTGGTCTGAGAGCAACATGGGTCCAAGGTCTCAGGTCTTTTAGAATTAGAATTAGTTCTCATTCCCTATCTTACTGGGACTGCTGCTATAGCCTAACTGGAAGAATTCTGTGCAAATCGGCCCTGGCAGTCTAATGTAAGGATTAGTGGGGTGCCTCTATCCAACCCAATGAGTAATCAGACATCCAGGAACGAGGCTCCCTGGGCAAAAAGAACCAGTGGGTCTCTTTAAAAGCATTGCTAAAGGCTAACTGCCTTCACATTTTCTTAAACTAGCCGTGGTTCCTGATTACAGAGTGCAGATTATAATATGGCTGCATAAACCAGGTTTATCTTATATGCTTCACTTACTTTAGGGGGTAATCTGATGATCAAAGAGAAAAGGAAATCTTTACAAGGCAGCATTAGCCTGGGAGGTTCTAGCCCCGCAACATGACGGCAGCTGACAGTCTCTTTGCTGTTGTGTGATCTTTTGTTTGTGTTCTGACAAATCAAGCTTGCCTGGCGATCAGAGGGCGGAGCCAGCCACTAGTTAACCATAGAGGCCAGGCAGTGGTGGGTCCTTTAAGCCCAGCACTTGGGAGGAGGAAACCATGAAGATCAGGAGTTCAAGGCTACCTTGTCTACATGAGATTGAACCAGTCTAAAAGAGAAACAGAGCTGAGTGGTGGTGCATACCTTTAATCCAGCCCTAGGGAGGTGGCGACAGGAATATAAGGTGTGTGGAGACAGGAACTTGGGGACCATTCAGTCTGAGGATTTGTAGAGATAAGTCTCTGGTGGCTGGCTGCTCTGTTTCTCTGATCTTGCAGCTTTCACCCTCAATATCTGATTCTGGGATTTTATTGTTAGAGACTAATTAGGATCTTGCTTCACTCTGCTAAGTGTATAATCCTAATGTGTATAGCGTCTTAGGACCTCCCTCTTCCAACATGAGGCCTTTCAGCTTTATTGAAGTCTGGATAAATTACTTCTAACCACTGTCAACATGTCTCTAACTTCACACACGGGAAACCTTCAAAACCATTACATGCCATGTTGTGCAGTGGCATGCACAAGAAGGTGCACCTGTTGGCAAAGTTAGGGCTCACTCCGTGTTACATATGAAGTTCCAGTTGGGATATTTGTATCTCTGGTTTAAGGCTGGAAAGAATTTCTTGGCAGTTTTAAACATATGGGGTAGGGTGAGTCTCACAATTCTTTTTGGTTCATTTGGAAGCAGTTCCAGCAATTGTCATCCTCAGATGTACCCCAAAGTTAGCAAATTAAATGGCAACTTATTACAAGGAATTCCTGAAATACTAGTGGAACAGTAGAACTAGTGCATCACTAATTGTTTTAGTCACTGCTCTACTGCTGTGAAGTGACACCATGATCACGGCAACTCATAAGGGAATGCATTTAACCGGGAGGCTCAGTCCATTACTAACCTGGTATGGGGCATGGTGGCAGGCATGGTGCTGGAGAAGCAGCTGAGAGCTGCATCCTGACCCACAAGCAGCAGGCCAAGCGAGCGAGAGGCAGAGAAACTGGGCTTAGGATACGCTTTTTGAAAACCCCAAAGCTCAACCTCAGTGACATACTTCTTCCAACAGGACACACCTACTCCTGCAAGGCCACACCTCCTAATTCTTTCAACCAGTTCTACCTTCCTGTGACTAAGCATTAGAATCTATGAGCCTATGAGGGCAAATCTTATTCAAACCACCACACTAGCATTTAAATTTTTTTTTCAATTTTCAGTAATTTGTATATATGTGTGAGTGAGTGCATATCATGCATGTGGATGCTTGTGGAGGCCAAAGGTGTTGGCGTTACAGGAGGTTGTGAGCTGCCTGATGTGTGTGTGCTGGAATCCAACTCGGGCCTCTGGAGGAGCAACACATGCTCTCAGTCAGGAGCCATCTCTCCAGTCCCATCACCAACATGCTATTCACAGGGGACAATACTGTAATCATGAATACTGATGGCTCTGAATTTAAAAGGAATTTAGAAAATACTAAGACAAATTTTCAAAAGAAATAAAGATTTTAAAGCAAGTTAAAGGGTCAGACTCTGGATATTAAGAAATATGAGGCCAGGTGTGGTGGTATACAGCTTTAATCCCAGCACTTGAGAGACAGAGGCAAGCAAATCTCTGTCAGTTAAGACCAGCCAGGGCTACAGAAGTTCCAGAACAGCCAGGGCCACATAGAAAGAAAAAAAGAAATCCCAGGGAGCTGGGTATAATGGCACACAACTGAGGCAGAGCGGGGAAATCAGGAGTTCAACGCCAGTCTGGGTTCAAAAACATAAACAAGTCTGGCAAGGGCGGTGCACACCTTTAATCTCAGTACTCAGGAGGTAGAGGAGGGTGGACCTCTGGCAGACCAGCCTGGTCTACAGAGCCTGTTCTAGAGTTCCTGATCTAGAGTTCCAGTACAGCCAGGGCTACACAGAGAAACTCTGTCTTGAAAAACTAAGAAGAGAAAGATGAGGATAATAGTAACTATACCAAGCTGTTTTTGCTTCTTTTCCTCAAGATTGCATAATAATAAACATATGCAAATTATAATAAAACTAGTATCTAATTATTACAGTGTATGCTGAACATGTATGAAGTCTTAGGAACAATGCTTGGTCCCAATACATACATACATACATATATATATATATATATATAAAACAAATACCAATTGATAAGAAAGCAGGGTATCTATGCCATTGGTGGCACTTTTTTCCTGAGGTACAAAATAATTCAACTGATGACATCTTAGATTTAATGAAATACATATATTGTTCTACTTAAACCTCTCTATATTAGCAATAACAAATATTCTGAGCCAGATTTTCATATATTTTCCATTTTTTCTTTGAAAAATTGGGGGAAAAAATCCAAGCAGCCTTTTTAAAGGTTAATTTTATTTTTACTTTGATATTATACCCACAACCTTGTTCCTTTTAAAATTGCTTTGTATTTGTATGTGTGCACGCACATGCACCTGTGCATGTACCAGTGGTCAAGGCTGAGTGTCTATCTCTCTTCACCTCATTTTCTGAGACCAGAGTCCTCAGAATTCAGGTGTTCATTCTCGCACAGCCAGCACTTAACCCACCGAGCCATCTCCCCAGCCCCCAG
The DNA here is from genome assembly GCA_902168415.1 of Peromyscus melanophrys. NCBI lineage: Eukaryota > Metazoa > Chordata > Mammalia > Rodentia > Cricetidae > Peromyscus > Peromyscus melanophrys. The sequence goes on from CABHPR010146055.1 coordinate 13,547, forward strand.
GAGCTCTGCTTTATAAAGCATTTGGGGAACAAAGAGTTCCTGAGTTTTGTATATTATGAGTGCTATGTTCTTCTGGACGGACCTGAGAACACAAGGTTTAATGGAAGCGTGATCAGGCCAGTCCTTCTGAGGCTCAGCATATGACATGGTTCCACAGTCAAGGACAGTCAGCCAAGGGCACCTCCTGAGAACTCAGAAGGGGAAGCAAAGCAAGCGGCTGGCTCTCTTACTACTATTAAAGAATCAAAGCTTCCACACTTTAGAAACCTGTTTATTTAAAAAATATATTTTAAAGGTTTAAAAAAAAAAGCACTCCAATCTTCAACCGCTCATCATCGCTTACCACAGTCAAAAACCTACCAAGTCTCACTCACTCAACACCTGTATTCGAGTAAAAGAGAGCCGGCTATAAGTCACAGTATTTTACCAGTTACACTGAGAAACAGGGTCTCCAGTTTGTTCCATCGAACAGTGTTTCCAGTACTTAACAAACCAAATGAAACGATTCCTACAATATGAAACACTAAAATAAAGCACAAATGTACAGAAAAATGGGGAACTTCTGAGATAAAGAACAAACTTAAAACACAGTTAAATAACCATTACTGACTTTGGTGTTTTTTTTAATTTTTAAAAAATTTAAATACAAAATTTTTGTAAATTTCCAAGTATGTGCATGTGTTTATGAGTACCATTGCCCAATACAGCCAGAAAATGGCATCGGATGCCCTGGAGCTGGAGTTACGGGGGTTGTAAGTCACCCGGTATGGATACTGAGACCCAAACTTGGGTCTTCTGCAAGAGCATCAAGCACTCTCACCATGAGTCACCTCTTCAGTGACACCCCCAACTGTTTTTAAAGGCAGGACCTGACTATGCTGCCCAAGCTAGTCTTGATATTATGGGCTAAATCCATCCTCCTGCCTCAGCCTGTTAAGTAGCTAGGACCAAGACCACAGCACCTGGTTCCACGTTTTTAGTAGAAATATGGGGAAAAGGAACAAAGCTGGCCCTGTTGTGTGGCACCTTCACCTGCAGCAGCATGCCCGTCAGGCCACCAAACACCCAGAGAAGCTGGAGGATGGCTGGCTTCGTGCCTGTGGCTGTCATTCATCACTCAAATCCAATGTCTTCAAGGAGGCCAGAGGATGGAGAAGATAGCTCAGATTCTGTGAGTAACCCTCTGGAAGATGTCGAGTTCCAAGCGCTGGTCAGATGGTCTGGAGCTTTGTAACAATCAGCACTCGCACCGTCTGGTCAAAGGAGCTACAGATGCAGAGCCCCCTTTTGTCAGGACTCCAGTCCACACTCGAGACGGGCTGAGTAGACAAGGTCACATTCTGCAGAAGGCTGACGGAACCCGCGACTCCCATCTCTACTCCTTCGGAATCTTTCTTTGACCGATGAATAGGGTATTCACTAAAAACAAGATCAACGTGGTAAGAGAGCAATCCTGCATTCACCATTTTATTTTCCTATATAAGCGTCAATAACTTTTTATTTCTCAGCTGATTATCGAACCAGCACTTAGGACTTTCCAATACCGACTATGTGAGTAAAGACACTGCCTCAACCTCAGCCCTAGGCCAACACACCCAGGGCAGTGAGTACTTTTCCTACAAACTTCTACACAGCACCTCTGCCCAGCAGCTGCCTGTGCTTCCTTTTTGATATAAACACTGTAGGGTGGCCTGGGTGTTGCTCTCTGGAATCTTTTATTGTAATTCTTTCCTAAATCTGGATTGCCACACAGGATGGGCAGTGTGTGTGTGTACCAGAGAAAAAGCTGTAAGAAGCATTTACAAAAGCTCATTTAACACTTTCACAAAAAGAATTGGCACCACACCCTAACCCCAGAGTCCACTATTCAGTCCTAGCCTGAGACCTTCTCTGTACTATTACTGTGGGGATGCCACTGGAAAGAATTGTAAAACCACTGCATTCACGAGAAGGCAACACTGAGAACTGGGTTGTTTTTTTTTTTTTTTCTCCCAGAAAGAAATATAAACTTTTAAGCTAAGAAGAGGGAAAGGCTAACAACTAAATGATACCTGACAGATCTGAAAGGTGGGGAAAAAAAAGTAAACTTCTCTACATATGTGTGATAAAGCAGTGGTCCTCAACCTTCCTAATGCTGTGACCCTTTAATACAGTTCCTCATGCTGTGATGACCCCCAACCATATAATTATTTTTGTTGCTACTTCATAACTGTAATTTTGCTACTGTTATGAATTGTGATGCAATTATCTGATATGAGACCCCCTACAAAGGGGTCATTCAACACCCCCAAAGGGGTCATAACATACAGGTTGAGAACCACTGCTCTAAGGTATAACTCCTCACAGGGCCCTTCAGAATCCACTGTGTATCAATTACAACACTTTGTGATGCAAAACAAACAAACAAAACCCACAACCAACAAAGCAACAAAACAAACACAAAAAAAAACAGACCCACAGGCTAAGAGACACAAAGGGATCAGACACAGTAAAAATGGAGGAGAAACCATGGATAGAAAACACTTTCTCTTCCTTTTAGACCCAACAAATTATTTTACTTAAAAGGAACAAAGTGTTCACACGCGCACACACACACGTCTTAAATACTTTCCCCACATTTCTTAGCAAAGTTTGCAGTTATTTAGTATTAAAACTTAAGGGCCATGTGTGGTTCTGCACACCTATAATCCCAGCACTAAGAGGCAGAAGCAGGTGTATCTCCAAGCCTGAGGCCAGTTTGATCTACATAGCAAGCTGCAGGCCAGCCAGGGTTACATAGTGAGACCTCATCTCAAAAAAAAAAAAAGGTTCTCAGGTCTCTTCATTATCTGTGTAAGGTTTTGTGTTTGCTCTTTAGACAAAGTCTGAAAACTCACCTGCATTCCTGTCCAGGAACGCCTGGCGAGTGCTCAGTGAACGCTTACCATCCGACTGCACTCTCAAGGCAGGGCTGCTCGTGGAAATCAAGCTCACTGCATTGTACTTCAGCCACTTCTCTTTGCTGGCACTAGAGGGCGTCACAGCAAAGCTCCAAAGCATTTACAAAGTACATGAGTCACTGGTTGTGATGTGGTCAGTGCTCACCTTACAAAAATTCCCGGAGGGAAGACTCCTCCGTGGGTAAAGCGCTTCCTCCAGGAGCATGAGAGCTGGAGTTTGGATCTCCAAGACCACATGAAAGTACAGGCTGCCTTGGTGATCTCAGCCCTTGGGAGGCAGACAGAGCAGGGCAGTCGTCCCTGGGGCAAGCAGGCAGCTAGCTTAGTTAGCCAGGATCAGGGAGTTCCCAGTTCAACAAATCAAGCGGAGAGCGATCAAGAAAGACACCTGATGTCAGCTTTGGGCCTCCATAAGGACACACAGTGGTTAATTTTAGGGGAAAGAAAGCCAAGAAAAAAGCTTCCAATGTCTAAGTGCATACAGATCTAGCCTTATTATGATAAAGTAAAGAAAAAAATCTAGCTGCTACTGTGCCCACGTGTGGAAGATTGTACTGGCTCCTTTAGTAGTTTCAAGAATTGGGGAATCAAGGAAAGAGGCACAGCTTAGCTATGAGACCTGCAAAACCTAACCTGCGGCGAGACTGGGTTAGAACCACAAATGAATGAAGGGCAAAGCTTCCAGGATCAAAAGGTCTATCTACCCAACATCATCCCAGAACACCCAAAACACGTCTACTGCCTCTTCCCAACAGAAGGCACATTTATTCAATGAAGCAAGGATGGACAGAGTGTATTAAACTCCATTCGTCTGCTATTTCAATCAAAAACAATCACAAACTCGTCAGTTCACACCTTCAGTTCTCTAACAAGCACTGACTGCAACCCTGTGTTTCAGTTTCTAAAAGGAGCTAAGAGAGAGATTTGTAAACGTGGAAGTCCAAGCCATGCTGAACATGCTGCTTTGTTTTGTTTTTTCTATACAGTAGTAACCAAACTTGAATTCTGAAATACCCTTGAGTTGTGAACTTCCCATTTTCTGAGTAACGCTTAGAGATTTTTTTGTTGCTAGTGAAGTTTTCAAACTTTCAATTTGTACAAGACCCGCTGAACTGGCAGGTGACCTAACACCTAGAGCCCTCGGGAATGTTGGAACACACATGGTTACAGCTGCCACAGTAACTCATCCTGCCCAGATGTACAGAAAAGAAACTTAGTGCTGAGCAAGCAAGGCTTTATCTGCAGATCAATCAGGAGCCTCAGGCTGCTTTCAGCTCTACCACAAGGAATTCAACAAACTCATTACCCAAGCCTAAGCATTGTAACCCTCTCTCCAACTTCCAGAGGCAATGTTCTAATGACTGGAAGGTAGTATTTAACGAAAGTCTTGGATCAAATTTAAAAACAAAAACTAGCAAAAGCTATTCCCCACCATCACCCATCTCCCTCAGCCCCTCCCTCTTTTTATTTATTTTTTGGGACAGGCTCTTGCTCTGTAGCCTAGGCTGACCTAGGACTCATTATGGAGTCCATGCTGGCCTGAAACTTTTTTTTTTTTTTTTTTTTGGTTTTTCGAGACAGGGTTTCTCTGTGTAGCTTTGCGCCTTTCCTGGAGCTCACTTGGTAGCCCAGGCTGGCCTCGAACTCACAGAGATCACCTGGCTCTGCCTCCCAAGTGCTGGGATTAAAGGCGTGCGCCACCAACGCCCGGCTGTAAGGACGACTTTTTATCAAATATAAAATAAATACATTAGTGAAAGAAAATATTTAGAAAGTCGGTTACATAACAACACTGAAAGAGAAAATCATACCAAAATGAATTAAAGCAAGTATTAAAGGAGAAAAAGAAAAGTTCATGGACTCCCACTTCACACCCACAAATAACTTAAGAAGACTTACTACTTCCAGAGGTGCAGACTCCCAGCGCCTCCCGCTGTCAGAAAGAGCTCTCTGTTCTGCGGCAGGTGTCGAACTTGCCATATGGTGGATTTATGGGCCTGCTCAGACAAGACACACGTGATGGTTAAAGACTAAATGGCAGTCCTGGAGAGAAGACTCAAAAACAAAGAACTGTAACCACCTTCACTTCGGCTGTCAGAAAAGAATGTTTTGTTGTTGCTTTAATTCAACAGGCAGTTTTGCTGAGGAGCACAGTCGGGGTTGGCGGTGGGTTTTCTGTCAGGGCTTTTCTGATTACACATTTCTATCGAACGATCAGGCACAATCCTGATAGGCCTGCCTGTGCAAGTGACCAGCCTTCTCTTCTGCAGCTTCCAACACCCTCTCCTTTGTCAGTTTTCAGTGTTTTAACTATAGTATGTGATGCGAGTTTCTCTTCTCATCCTCCGCTCGCTGTTCTCCAGGCTTTTTGGACTTGGTTGGGGACCTCTTTTCTAGACTTGGAAAATTCCATGGTTTCAGTGAAAATATACCAAATACTTTGGTACAGTATTTTCTTTTTCCCTATTCTCTTAATTCCATGATCTGGTCTTTTCATGGTGTTCTAGAGCTCCTCATGTTATATATATATATATATATATGTGTGTGTGTGTGTGTGTGTGTGTGTGTGTGTGTGTGGTAACACACAGTTAGTTTATCATTGACCTTTACTGAATGACCCAATTCCTCTATCTCACTTCCCAGGCCTAATCCTCTGTTTTTCACCAGATCCATTGTGTGCTAAGGCTTTTCATTGAGTTTTTTCAATGTGGCTTATTGAGTGTTTTATTTCCAGTATCACTTCAGTTTGGTTTTTCTTCTGCAATTCTCTTACTGAAATATCCCCATTTACGCACAATCCTAGACTTAAAAGACCCTACAGACTCTACCAGAAAATTCCTAAACTTAAATACTTTCAGCAAAATAAAATCAACACACAAAATTCAGCAGCCTTTCAATTTCTAATAATGGTCTTGCAAAAAAGAACTTGGGGCAGGAGGAGAGAATCCCATTCACAGAGGGCAGCTTAAAAAACAAAAACCTAGGAATAAACATAACGAAAAAGGTGAATGACCCTCTATGGTGAAAACTTAAGACTTTGAAGAGGACACTAACGGATGGAAGGATTTTCCACGCTCACAGACAGAACTGTTATTAGTAATGGCTACATTACCAAGGGCTGCACACATTCAAAACACTCCCATTAAACTGATACTGTTCTTCCCAGAACTACAAAAAACAATCCCAAATTCAATGTAAGCACAAAAGAGCTTGACTAGCCAAAGCAATAACAGTATGGCTGGGCATGGTGGTGCACATCTTTAGTCCTAAAAACTGGGAGGCACAGGTGGAGGCAGGAGGATCTTTGTGAGTTCGAGGCCAGCCTAATCTACATAGCAAGCTCCAAGACAGTCAGGACTACATAGAGATACCTGTCTTAAAAAACAAAACCAAACAAACCAACAAACCCAGAGTGATGCTAGGTACTGTAGGTGCAAACTAAGCCATTCTATCCCCAAGGTGCCAGGAGCTGTACAATGCTGGAAGAAAATCAGACACACAGATCTGTGAAATGCAGTAGTGGTAACAATGCTGCCACAAGTACACACACACGAACACACACACACACACAATAGAGCAGCCTCTTCAGCAAACAGAGGTAGGAAAAACATGATACAAACATGTATAAGATTAATTTAGACTCAATTTAAAATGAGTCAAAGACCTCAACATAAGAACAAAAACTATGAAACTGCTGGAAGAAATATAAGCAAAACAACCGAAGATATGGGCATAAGCAAGTCCTCTCTGAAAAGGACTCTAATAGCATACGCCATTTCCTCAGGAGCTGACAACAGGATCACTTGCTGTTAAAAAGCCTCCAGACAGCAACGAAGACCACCGCAGAGTGAAGAGAGAGCTGACAGAACAGGAATTCATATTTGCCAACTATGTATCAGGTAGAGAGGGTCAGTACCCAGAATCCAGAGTTGTAAAACATCAAGTCATAAAGGAAAAAGCCACCCACTGGGCAGATCCAATGGGCAATGTTTTTTTTTTTTTTTTTTTTTTTTTCGAGACAGGGTTTCTTGGTGTAGCTTTGTGCCTTTCCTGGAACTCGCTTTGTAGACCAGGCTGGCCTCGAACTCACAGAGATCCGCCTGCCTCTGCCTCCTGAGTGCTGGGATTAAAGGCGTGCGCCACCACCGCCCAGCTGGGCAATGTTTTCAAAAGGAGAAATGCAAATGGAAACAGAGCCTTGAACTGTGTTTAGCAACTACAAATTATTAACTGTTTTGAGTTTTATTTCACCCCACAGAGACTATCATCAAGAAACAACCAACCATTTTCTGATTGGATTGAAGACCTGCTCCACCAGATGAGACCCATACCTGGCACCACTAATGGGACCAAAAACCCGTAGCTAGATAGGTCACAGGCCCTAGGGAGAACCTACTACTATCACTCTGCTAACAGGACACAGCATTTAAATGACTCTTAATGACTCACTGCTGTCCCATGGAGCTCAACTCTCATCAAAGAAGCTTCTTCAGAGACCTACAACTGGCAGCTGTGGAGTGCTCCATGCTCTCTCTTCAAAGCTCAGGGATCTTCCTACAGGAGGAGGCAGAAAGTCTGTAGCAGCCAGAGATGGTGGACAGCTTCAAAGAAACAGTACTTCCTGGACACAGCAGAGCAGATGCACATACAAACTCACATCATCTACGACAGCATGCACACACCTGCACAAGCTCAAGCCAGACAAAATCCCAGCATGGTTAGGGGCAGGTGGGCAGAAGTCCCACCCTACCCGGGGAACTATTGGCATAAACTGCTGCTAGACAAGGGAGAGTTAGTTTTCTTTAATGATGTGACCTCTAGTAAGGTGACCACACTCCAGGGTAGGTCCCACACTCAAGAGTGCTTGGGCCACACAAGCTAAACTCAATGGATGTTTAGAGGTGGGTGGGGAAAAGAAAACAAGAACACGGAGGTGGGTGGATAGGGAGATGGAAGATGCAGGAGTTGGGGTAGGGGAAGTGAATATGATCAAAACACATTGTATGGAATTTTCAGTTAATAAAAATATTATTAAAAAAAGAATAGAAGCAAATGATGGAAAGGATATGAAGAAGAAACCCTTACTGCTGGTGGGAATGTAAAAATGTAAAGCAGTACAGCCAATAAAGAAGTGAACATAAGATCTCTTAAAAACACTGAAGCAGAATTACTGTGTAACTTAGCTATACCATTCCTGGACACAGACCCAGAGGACTCTAAGTCAACATATTCCAGAGAAAACTGCACATCCACTTTTATTGCTAAACTGCTCACACAGCTGAGGAATAGGACCTGTCTAGACACCTATCAGCAGATGAATAGGTAAAGAAAACGAGGTCCATACAGTGGAATTTTATTTCCTCATTAAAAAGACAAATACAGCATGTTTTTTCTTAAACACAAAATCTAGGATTAAATTGCTATGTGTCTATGTCTGTGTAGATGATGAGAGCTGACAGTGTAGTGTGAGGGGAAGGAAGAGTTGTACGAATGGGAAGAGGGGAAAAGTAGAGTAATGGAATACACAGGACATGAATACAGAAGAGGGGAGAATTTGACAGGAAAAAGGGGACCAGAAAGAGGTAAGCAGGGGCATGCAGGAGACACTAGGGGAGTAGGCTGAATAATAGCAGTGTATATGGACATATGTTTCAATATGTTGTATCTATTTTGTAACTAATACCTTTCATATCTGGATGGCTTTTGATTTTTGTCATTTCAATGTGTTAATATATCCCCTATATTTAAAAAAAGCAAAATGTATTTCCTTAGGAAAATAAAGGTAGACAATTAGAAAAGGCTAACAGTTTATCAGTACCACACTCATATCAGCAAATCCACTCCAGCATGCTGGTTCACCTTGGGGGTCATGAGTGAGCACTGAGCAAGAGGAGAGATCCGGGGAAGTAGGTGGATACAGGAGAGGGCAACACTGCTTTGTACAAGCAGTGAAGCTGCTATCTGAGCTAAGCTTCACAGTTCACATTTCAGTGACTACTAATCTTGAGATTTAATTTTCAATTATGTGTACGTGTGAGGGGGTGAGGGTGGGGAGTCTGTGCATGAGTGCAGTGCCTGAGGAGGTCAGCACATGGCATCAGATCCCCTAGACCTGGAGTTACAGGGGGTTGTAAGGAGCCTGGCATGGGTATTGGGAATTTGACTCAAGTCTTTTGGAAGAGTAGCAACCATTCTCAACTGCTGAGTTATCTCGCCAGTCCCAGATGATACCTCCACTATATCATAAGATGAAACAAGAGCACAAAGGAGGAAGTTCTGTGAAGTCCCACAGCATCCACAGTGGGGGAAGGAATCCCACAGCATCCACAG
>CABHPR010146056.1:0-23402 GCA_902168415.1 Peromyscus melanophrys
ATCTATCTATCCATCTATCTATCTATCTATCTATCTATGTAATTTATATACATATAAAATTATTTATGTATATAAATAAAGAAAAAGAGGTCATGAATTTGAGATAGGACTATGGAGGGGTTAGAGGGAGGTAAAGGAAGGGGGGAAATGCTATAAATATCTTAACTTTAAAAAATAAAAATAATTAAGAATCTGGAAAAAAAAAAAAAAGAACATTGACCTACGTCAACTTCTCTGATCTTCCAAGTTTGTCAAGTATGTCTGTTAAGAGCTATGTCTAGAGGAATAAATTTAGGTAAAATGTGATTGCTGTTTTTACATGATGGGTTGATGCTGAAGTGTGCAGTGTTTAAACAAGGAATACAGGAGAACAAAATAAAACAACAAGAAGGAAAATTAAAAAAAAAAGTAGGGCAAAGAAAAGAACAAAAGGAAGGAAGGGTGGGGAGGGAGGAAAGAGAGAGGGGAGGAGGGAAATAATGAATAAAGAGAGGGAGGGAGGCAGGGAGGGAGGGAGGAAGGAAGGGAGGGAGGGAGGAAAAAAGAAAGGAAGGAAGGACAGAACATAGGCATATTTAGGAATTGAATTAAAGACATCTGCTGCTTGGACATATTCTTACAAAGAATTAAATGAAAGATGTAAGAAACATCCAATCACATTGGTACAACTGCCTCAGGCTGACTTCTATGAATCAATTTCCCCAAACATCGTCCTCACAGTATCATCTTCATCAATTAATGTTTATTGAGCAGTTCCGAAGGTACATGACACATGGGGAGATATGATTAACGTCCTGTTCCTTCCCGTTCTCTCCAGAAAATGGAGCCAGCACAACCTTCAAAATATCTGCCTGAGGGGGAAATGGACTTGCTCTAACAGCCTGAACAAACATTATTTCAGGAACTAATTTTCCACTTATCTGCCTCTTGCCATCCATAGTTTCAGTATCCTGTGATGTCTCAAAGCAATGAAAAACTGCAAGTCACTGTGCACAAGCTGGCACATTCAGAGCATGTTTCTTGTTCATTTCTTCTGCTAAATGTTTAATATTTTTAAATCTCCTTAAAAGTAAGCTAGGGAAGATGACCAGCATTTCCTCCAATTTAGATAAAGAAGTCTGTGAAATTCAAATGATTTATTTAATCCTCCTGATTGGATTGACCTGAAACCTTTTGGGTATTAGTGACTCTGTGTATCATAATTGTTCACTCAAAAATTATGTTACAGGTTGCTCAGCAAGTCTGTTATTTTTCTTATTTAATGATAAATTTATCTTAGCACAGGGGATGAGAGAGCCTGGGTTCCTAGTTTTCTTAGACATAGTCTCATTGTGTAACCCAGGCTGGCTTCCTACTTGGGATCCCCCTGCCTCAACCTCTAGATGCTTGCATCTTCACTCCTGCTTCAGATCATTGCTAACAAAAGCAACCATTTGTTATTGTTAATGCATACCGAATGCTAGGTTTTGTTAACCATTTTACATTCATTATATGTTAGTATATATTATACTATATTATATATTATATGTTCAGAGTCGTATAAGTATCCAGGTTATCTTAGATGAAGTGACTGGTGTTCCTTTCCCAATATAAAATTGTCAATTAAGTAGCACATCTGGGGTCAGCATCCAAGTCTTTGGACTCCGTGACTTGTGGCCAGAATTTGAACGATACACTCGACCATCCCCTCTTTAATTTATGGAAGCAACTATCCTGGGTTTATATGTTCTCACTATATATGTGCTATTTCGGAAAATACTTCCCCAGCAATATAGACTATAAAGATCAAACATTCCAAATATGTTGATAAGCCTATTTCTTTATACAATGGAAGGAAACTCACTGCAGAACTGTTATTAGTTATTTTATGTACACCATAAATAGTATACCTTCAACCTGATTCAAGGTACAAATAGTGATTGGAACTACATAGAAAGACATTTCTAACTATGAGTCCTCACTGATAAGCACAAGGTTTCCAAGAGCTAAGTGTAAGTTGCATGTACCATTCTGGCAAGTAAATCCATCTGGACCCAGAATGTGTCTCCTTTCCAATCCCTTTGTTAGGTTTGCAGATCTGCAGAATTGTGTCAAGTAGAGTCATACATGCACATCAGCAGTGACAAAGTACTGGCTTCTCTTTCGATAGAATGATAGTGATTCTGTAAACAGATCCCAGGATACAGAGCTAAAATTTCAAGAGTCAATTGTACCCATTTACAATATGAAATGCTCTAAAATATAGGGCTCTAACATTTCATCAAATTTTCTTATTGAAACATTATGTTACTTCCTCCATGGTGTTCTTCATGAACCTGATATTATTTTTATTAATTTATTCTTTCAAACTGAACAATTTCTCCTCCCTCCTCTCTCCTCCCTCCTCCCTCCAAGTCCCTCCCCTCCCCACTTCTTCCTCCATTTCCTTTCAGAAAATGGCAGCCTTCCAGGGATAGCAACCAAACATGGGATATCAAGTTGCAATAAGACTAGACACCACCCCTCATATTAAGGATGGACAAGGCAACCCAGCAGGAGAAAAAGGGTTCCAAAAGCAACCAAAAAGTCAGAGAGAGCTCCCGCTCCCACTGTTAGGAGTCCCATAAGAAGACCAAGCTACACAGCTGAAACATATATGCAGAGGGCGCGGGTTAGACTCAGAGATGCTCCTTGATTGTCGGTTCAGTCTCAGTGGGCCCCTGTAAGTCCAGGTTTGTGCATTCTGCAGGGTTTCTTAGAGGTGCTCTTGACTCTTCTGGCTCCTACAATCCCTGCTCCGCCTCTTCCACAGGATTCACTGACTTCCCTATCTCTGCATCTGTTCCCATCACTTGTTGGAAGGAGCCTCTTTGAAGGTGATTATGCCACACTCCTGTCTGGGCTTCTCCCAGTCAGCAAGGTCCAAAATAGAGCTGGGAGTCTACATCCCAGGCGGGTCCCTTCTCCTGAACACAATCCGAAGGAGGAGCTTTTATTGACACAAATTTTGTGGCACTTGTAAACAAACGCTTTTATTGTTACATTTTCATTTTCTTATCTCCAGATTTCACTCGTTGTTAACAGTACTAATAGCCTCCATGCACTTTTTTTTAGCATTTTTTCTTTTTTTTAATTAAATTTTTATTCATTTTACATACCAACCTCAGATCCCCCTCTCTTCCCTCCTTCTGCTCCTGCAGCCTTCCCACCACCCCTAAACAAGCCCCCCCCAATTCCCTCCTCCAAAAAGGTAAGGCTTCCCGTGGGGAGTCAGCAGAGCCTGGTACATCAAGACTGCAAGGTGTCCCACAGGCTCCAAAAAGCCAGTTCATGCACTAGAGTTGGAACCTGATCCTACTGCCAGGGGGTGCCTTAAGCAGATCAAGTTACGCATTTGTCTCGCTTATGCAGAGGACCTAGTCCAGTCCCATGGAGGCTCCACAGCTGTTGATATAAAGTTCATGAGTTCCCAATGGCTTGCATTGGTTGTCTCTGTAGATTTCCTCATCATGATCTTGATGCCTCTTGCTCATAGAATTCCTCTTTCCTCTCTTTGACTGGACACCTGGAGCTCTGCCTAGTGCTTGGCTGTGGATCTCTGAATCTGCTTGCATCAGTTACTGGATGAAGGCTCTATGATGATAGTTAGGTTATTCAACGATCTGATTACTGGGGTAAGCTTGCTTAGGCATCGTCTCCGTTATTGCAGGTAGTATAAGCTGGGGTCATTCTTGTGGATTCCTGGGAACTTCCCTAGTACCAGGTTTCTCCCCATCCCCATGATGTCTCCCTTTATCAAGATATCCCTTTCATTGCTCTCCTACTCCATCCTTGTTCCAGAAAATTGTTCTTTTCCTTTAGGTTTCCCAATTTTTTGGAGTATACATTTTTGAAGTATGTCCTGATGATTCTGTTGATTTCCTCATTGTCTGTTGTTATGTCTCCCTTTTCACTTCTGATTTTATTTGACTGTTCTTTCTCTACCTTTCTGTTAGTTTGGATAAGAGTTTGTCTATCTTGTTGATTTTCTCAAAAAACCAACTCTTTGTTTCATTGATTCTTTGTATTGCTCTCTTTGTTTCTGTTTTATTGATTTCAGCCTGCACTTTCATTATTCCCTGGCATCTATTCCTTGTGGGTGAGTTTGCTTCTTTTTGTTCTAGAACTTTCAGGTGTGCTGTTAAGTCAATAGTGTGAGATTTCTTCAATTTCTTTATGTGGGTATTTAGTGCTATGAATTTTCCTCTTAGCTCTGCTTTCATAGTGTCCTATAAGTTTGGGTGTGTTGTACATTCATTTTCACTGAGTTCTAGGAAGTCTTTTAATTTCTTCCTTGATCCATTGGTGATTCAGTTGAGCATTTTTTAGTTTTCATGAGATTGTATGTTTTCTGTAACTTTTGTTGTTGTTGATACCTTTAAGCCATGGTGGTCCAATAAAATACAGGAGGTTATTACATTTTTTTTGTATCTGTTGAGATTTGCTTTGTGACCTAGTATGTGGTCCATTTTAGAGAAGGTTCCATGAGGTGTTGAGAGGGAGGTATATTCTTTTGTGTTAGGGTGGAATATTCTGTAGATATCTATTAAGTCTTTTCAACTCATAGCATCTGTTAGATCCCTTATTTCTCTGTTAACTTTCTGTCTGGCAGACCTGTCCATTTGTGAGAGTGGGGTGTTGAAGTCTCTCAATATTGGTGTGTGGGATTTGATGTGTGATTTAAGCTTTAGTATTGTTTCTTTTACATAAGTGGGAGACCTTGTATTTGGCGTATAAGTGCTCAGAATTGAGACTTCAGCTTGGTGGATTTTTCCTGTTTGATTGATTTTAGTTTGAAGTCTATTTTGTTAGATACTAAGATAGCTATACCAGCTTGCTTCTTAAGTCCATTTGATTGGAAAGTCTTTGTTCAGCCTTTTACTCTGATGTAGTGTCTGTCTTTGAAGTTGAGGTGTGTTTCTTGTATGCAGCAGAAAGATGGATTCTGTTTTTGTGTCCATTCTGTTAGCTTGTGTCTTTTTATCGACGAATTGAGTTCATTGATATTAAGGGATATTAATGATCAGTAATTGTTAATCCCTGTCATCTTTTGGTGGTAGTGTGTGTATTTGCCTTCTTTGGAATTTTCTTCTGTGGGTTTATCTATTGCCTGTCTTTTCATGGGTGCATCTACTTCCTTAGGTTGGAGTTTTCCTTCTAGTGCTTTCAGTTGGGCTGGATTTGTGGATAGGTATTGTTTAAATCTGGTTTTGTCTTGGAATATCTTGTGTACTCTGTCTGTAGTGATTGAAAGTTTTGCTGGTTATAGTAGTTTAGGCTGGCATCCGTGGTCTCTTAGTGTCTGCATTAAGTCTGTCCAGGTCCTTCTGGGTTTCAGAGTCTCCACTGAGAAGTCGGGTGTTATTCTGAGGGGTTTGCCTTTATAAGTCACTTGGCCTTGTTCCTTTGTTGCTCTTAATGTTCTTTCTTTATTCTATATGTTTAGTGGTTTGATTATTATGTGGCGAGGGGATGTCTAGTCTACTTGGTGTTCTGTAAACTTCTTGTATCTTCATAGATATTTCCTTCTTTAAGTTAGGAAAGTTTTCTTCAATTATTTTGTTGAATATATTTTCTGTGCCTTTGAGTTGGTATTCTTCTCCTTCTTCTGTCCTTATTATTCTTAGGCTTGGCCTTATCATGGTGTCCCAGATTTTTTGGACATTTTATGTTATGACATTTTGTGTTTTCTTTCTTTAACTGACAAATCTATTTCCTCTATTGTATCCTCCACCACAGAGATTCTCTCTTCCATCTTTTGCATTCTGTTGGTTGTGCTTGTATCTGTAGTTCCTGTTTGTTAACTCAGATTTTCTATTTCCAGCATTCCCTTCATTGCTCCTATTTCAATTTTCAGGTCTTGAACTCTTTCCTTAACCTGTTTAATTGCTTTTTCTTGTCATTCTTTAAGAGATTTATTGATTTCTTCCAATTTTTTGTTTGTCTTTTTCTCAATTTCTTGTAGGGAATTTTTCATTTCCTCTTTAAAGACCTCTATCAACTTTACAAAGTCATTTTTTAAGGTTGATTTCTTCTGCTTCTTCTATGTTGTGATGTTCAGGTCTTGCTGTTGTGGAAGATTCTGGTGGTGCCATATTGCTCTTTATGTTGTTATATGTATTTTTGCACTGGCATCTACCCATCTCTTCCTCCAATAAGTGCAAGAGGTGTCTGAGAGAGCTACTCTTGATCCAATCTGTGCTTGCTGAGTCTATGTCTCAAAGGACCACTCTTAACCCAATTGATGCTTTTGGTCTAGTTGGAGCTGGTAGATTCTGTGTCTCAGGGAGCCACTGAGGTCATGTGTTGTGCCTCAGGGCCTAGGTTCTAGAGGCAGAAATCTCTGGGTGGGAGAAGAGTCAGTCACCTCTTGTTTCAGTCAGAGCTGGCAGATCTGTCTCTGGGAGAAGCTGAGGTCACAGGAGGATGGGTAGGTTTGGGATAGGGAGCGGGTCCTGTAGATTGCAGGGTCCAATGGGGCTATTGGTGGAGAGGCCTGCCTACAGGAGTCTTCCCTGCTGGCCTGCAACTGGAACAGCAATTGATGGGGGTGGGAGGGCATTGTGCCCCAAAGGCCTATGTCCTAGAGGTAGGACTCTCCCTTCCATGCACTTTTTGTAATAAAAATTGAAGCCTCATATTTTCATAAGTATAAAACCAAAAATGTATATCTTATAGTGTAAGGAGGTAGAAGATTGAGTCTGGGACTGGGGACATAGTTATGATACAAATTATATAACTAGTCTGGCATAAATTTGGGTCATAAATTAATGATGTGGTCTCCCTTTCCTGTGCTTACTTATGAGCTTCTCTTGAGAATTCTGCCCAAGAAAATAATACCATCTTCACTTGCAGTCTAAAATCATCTGTGTGATTACAGGGATTACATGACTTAGTAATAATACCTACTACTGAATTATTTGTATATTCTTTCCACAAACAACCATTTTAATATGTGCCAGCACCATGCAGCAAATATGTAGAATTAACTCAGAGCCAAGTGGAGGATTCAGATGAATAAATGGGGAATAATAATATAAATAAAGCAGTGGGAAATATTGGTGAAGTAGCAGGGAGAGTTGTGAACAAAACAGTGTTTACTATGTGCTTATAAGAGGGATGTTCAGGCAGGCTGCTCATACTGACTGAGATGCTAAGTATTTAAATATGACAGGAGGCGATGATAAATAATGCTTCACTACTAAATGACTCCCGCAGAATTTGAGCATCAAGAGAATCTGAAACATTCAGTTTCTGTGGATTCAGTGAAGTGGGGAACAGGAAGAGGAACAGGTATTGGTTGCTGTGAATGGAACAATGGCAGGAGGCCAATTAGAGGAGTGTCTTGAACCCCTGGACAAGGATTGTGCATATTATCTCAATAGCAATCAGGGCCTTTAGTTTATAGAGATGTTAGTTATGATATTTGTGTTTTTAATGGATTTCTTTGGATGCATGGTGATGAGTGATCATCAGAGAAAATGAGAGGGATATAAAGCTAGCAGCAAACTATTAGTGTCATCCGACAAAGTAAAGGGATTCGGGGGAAAGTTGAAAGTAAGATGACAGACTGTTTTCTTAAAGAGAATGTGTGTTTGTGTTTTGTGTATGCACATGTGTGAGTGGACATGCATGCATATCCATAAGGCTATATTATTAGTATTGCATTCAGTTCATTGTTGCAAATGTTTTCATTTACGGGTGCGTTCTTTTCAATCTCCCATCACATACTTCAAAGGTCAGGAAAGTTAGTTGACATAAAGAGAGTGTCACCTTTATCAAGTATTTCATGAACATAAATTATCAGCAGTTCCACAGCATGGTTCAAAAAGTGATTGATGAGAAGCAGAGAGACCACAGAGGGAAGTACTAGAGATTAACGAAGTGCCATGGTGAGCACTCAGGCACTGGAGCAGTAGCATTGGGCCAAGCTTCTGAGAGAGGGTAGCATAGCATTCAGAGACAGGACCCATTATGAGAATCAGAACCAATGATTTGAAATATGAAGCTGGTTCAGAAAAGATCTAAGTCTCCATTTATAGTCAAGAGATGCTTCAGTGGGAAAATTCTGCTTGCCTTTGTGAAAGATACGTTGCTGAATCCTTCAGCACTAAAATAATAGGTCAAGGATTATCCTCATATTTTGCCACTTTACTGCATACTTAAAACCCAGAAACCCAAATCAAATGGATAATTTTGTTCGATCGTTTCAGCCAGCACCTCTCACAGGAGTGATTAGAATGTTGACAGTCTCCTGTGGTGTAAAACATAAAAATCTACAGTCGAGTGAAATGTCATGAAATATGTATGCCCAAAACTTTGAAATATTTAGCCCCATATCAAATGAATGGTACTTCACACTGGCAGCTTAAAAAGGAATGAGATACGCCATCTCCCACATGCAGATAGTTAAACATCCTTTGAACAGGCACGCAAATTCAGATCTTATTGGTTATATCAAATCATAGCAACAACTTATATACACACCGGTTACATTAGCGTAAATCCCATTAAACAAATATGTGATCTAATATATATTTATTAAAGGGAAAGTAAAATTTTAATAAAAATGTGGTACATAAAAATTCTCAAATGATAATGTAGTAAAAATGCTGCAGTGACTTTGCCTGCTTAATTTTTTTTTTACCATGAATAAAATATATGGCATGTCTGGGAAGACATAAAAAACCACCAACAGAAGCTCAGTGTATTTAGAGAGTGATTATATAAAACTTCAGGCATTGCTCAACAAAATGTAGGCTTCTTACATTTTTCATAAAAGGAACTTTGTTTTGATTTCATTTTATCACTATTCATGGCCAAGTAATTTGTTCTAATAAATCACTGGTTTTAAGCTGCCATCATGATTGTGTCAGTCAGTTCATGTACATAAGGGCGCAGAGTGGAGATGAGAGACACCACCTGCGGGTACACCTCTGGAGGAGAAAAGACTGAAGAAGAAGAACGGGTGAACATCTCTGAAGAAGAGCAAGCCAAGGGAGAATTCTGTGTTTAGTAATGACAACATACTAATCACTAGAACAGAGGGAGTGAGAAAAGAAGGATGAATGCCTATAAAATAGATTAAAAATGTGAGATGCTTTCTGTCTTAAAGAGCAGTGCACTCCCAATTCTGCCCTCTTTTCAAAGATAAGGAAATGCCCTAAACTATCCCAAATGTGGTGATACCTTCAACTTACTCTTTTTGATATATATATTGCTTTGGCTATCTCAGATCTGTTGTGATTCAATATAATTATTTTTTCTAATTTTTTGAAGAATGTATTGATACTCTCACTGGGGATGATATTGAATTGGTAGATTGTTTTGGACAGCACAATCATTTTTACACTCCTAATTTTTTCTAACATAAGAGCACTAGGCATCTTTCCATCTTCTAGTTTCTTCTTCAATTTCTTTTTTTTTTTTTTTTTTGGTTTTTTTCGAGACAGAGTTTCTCTGTGTAGCTTTGCGCCTTTCCTGGAGCTCACTTGGTAGCCCAGGCTGGCCTCGAACTCACAGAGATCCGCCTGCCTCTGCCTCCCGAGTGCTGGGATTAAAGGCGTGCGCCACCAACGCCCGGCCCCTTCTTCAATTTCTTTACTTGGTGTTCTAAAGTATATATTAGAGAGGTCTTTTACTTCCTTGGTTAGGTTTATTTTGAAGTATTTATTGAAGCCCAGTGAATGGCATTACCTTAAGGATTTTTTTTCCCAATATTTTTGTTTTTAGTATAGAGAAAGTTTACTGATTTTGTGTGTTTATAAGTTTAAGAATTGTTTGACAAAATTTTAGGGCCACTTAACTGTAGAATTATATCATGGCAAGATGGTGATTCTTTCACTTTCCCCTCTCCTATTTCTATTATTTTATTCCTTCTCTTGTGTTATTGCAGGATAGCTAAGATATAGCACACTATAAAACTGAATAGCAGTGGAGAAAGCTAACAACCTTGATTTTTATCCAATTTTAGTAGAATTCTTTGAGTTTTCCTGCATTTATTACAGTGTAGGATATAGGTTTATTGCATATAACTGTTACTAAATTGAGATATATCCTTTCCTTTCTAGTTTCCTCAGGGTTTCTATCATGAAGGGAAGTTAAATCTTGTCAAAATCCTTGTCTGTGTATATTGAGACATTCATTTAATTTCTATCCTAGAGTCCACTTATTTAATGATTTCCATTTATTGAGGATTTATATGGAGCCATCTGTGTGTCTTTGGAATGAAGCCAACTTGATCACGGTGAATGACTTCTTTGATGTATTCTTCAAGTTGGTGTGTAACCTTCTATTGACATTTTTTTTTCTTCCATAGTCATCAGGGATATTTGTCTATAAATATTTTTAGGTTTTGTTTTGTCTTAATCTGGTTTTAGTATCAGGGTAATACTGTATCTGTAAAAGAGTTAGTTAGTGCTCTTTCCTTTCTTGTTTTGTGGAATAGTTTGAGACTGTTGTATCTGTCCTTGGTATTTAGTCAAATTACTGCAAGGCAATACTTTAAAAAGTTATGAATCCACATTTGATAGAGGACCACTATCCTAAATATAATAAAATATCAAGAAACTAGGTATCAAAAAAATCTACCCATAATCCAAATAAAAATGGGGTATAGAGCTAAACAGAGAATGCTTAATAGGAAAAAAATCAAATAGTTGAGAAACATTTAACGAAATGCTCAATGTCCTTAGCCATCAGGGAAATGCAAATCAAAAGTACTTTAAGATTCCACCTTATGCTTGTCAGAATACCTAAGATCAATAACACAAGCTCATGATTTTGAGAATACGAAACAAGGGGAACACTCCTTCTTTGCTGGTAGGAGTGCAAACTTATATAGTAAACTTGTATGAAAATCAATATGGTACTTCCTCAGAAAGTTGGAAATCAATCTACTTTAACAAGCAATACTGCTCTTGGTCATTACTCAAATGATGCTCCAACCTACCACAAGAACACTTGCTTAACCATGTTCATATCTGCTCTATCAATGATATCTAGAAACTAGAAACAGACTAGATAACCCTCAACTGAAGAATGGATAAATAAAATGTAGTATGTTTACACAATGAAGTATTACTCATATGTTAAAAAAAATGGCATCATGAAATTTCAGGCAAATGGATAGAACTAGAAAAAAATCATCTGGAGAGAGATAACTCAGACCCAGAAAGACAAACATAGTATGTACTTACCTATTAGTGGACATTTGCCATTAAGTAAATAATAACCAAGCTACAGTACATAAATCCAGAGATACTGGGTATGGTATCTGTGGTGATATATTGTGTCCCCCAATATATTGTGCATCCTAATAAACTTATCTGGGGTCAGAGGGCAGAAAAGCCACTAGATAGACAGAGAGGCCAGAAAATGGTGGCACACACACCTTTAATCCTATCACTTGGAAGGCAGAGATCCATCTGGATCTCTGTGAGTTCAAAGCCACACTGGAAACAGCCAGGCATGGTGACTCATGCCTTTAATCCCAGGAAGTGATGGCAGAAAGCAGAAAGGTATTTAAGGCATGAGAATGAGGAACTAGAGTCGGTTAAGCTTTCAGGCTTTCAAGAAGCAGTTCAGCTGAGATCCATTTGGATGACGACTCAAAGGCTTCCAGTCTAAGGAAACAGGATCAGCTGAGGAACTGGCAAGGTGAGATGGCTGTGGCTTGTTCTGCTTCTCCGATCTTCCAGCCTTCACCCGAATACGTGGCTTCAGGTTTGATTTTATTAATAAGACCTTCTAACAATTCGTGCTACAGATATCTTAGTTAGGGTTTCTATTGCTGCAAGAAAACACCATGGCCAAAAAGCAAGTTGGTGAGGAAAGAGTTATTTCACCTTATACTTTCACATTGCTGTTCATCACCAAAGGAAGTCAGGACAGGAACTCAAGCTTGGTGGGAACCTAGAGGCAGGAGCTGATGTAGAGGCCATGAAGGCACTGATTACTGGCTTGCTTTCCCTGGCTTGTTCAGCCTTCTTTCTTATTGAACTCAGGACAATCAGACCAAGGATGGCACCACCCACCATGGGCTGGGCCCTTCCCCTTTGATCACTAATTGAGAAAACACCTTATGGTTGGATCTCATGGAGGTATTTTCTCAACTGAGGGTCCTTGTTCTCTGATGACTCTAACTTGTGTCAAGTTGACATAGAACCAGCCAGAACATTAGGTAAATAGGAAGGTCTATGGGAGATACATGGATCTCCCTGGGAAGGAGAAATTGAATACATTTTATGGGTAGACTAAGGGCAGGCTGGGATGGGAGCAGGAGAAATCAAGTGGTGGGGAGAAGGGATGGAGGGAGAAAGTGCATAGAGAGACTGACAGAATTAGGGGGCCTTTGGAGAGTGATACGTAAACCTAGTACACTGGAAACTTCCTTGAATATATGAATATGATCCTACAGAGCACTCTTAGTAATGGTGGGCACTCAATCTCAACTGGCTATCTCTTGAAGCCAACCAAGGTTTCCAGTGATGAGACTGGGTTGCATTCAATTGAGTTGTTGCCAAGAAGGTCTGATAGAAATCCCCAAACAACCCAGGCTGAAGCTAAGAAGAGGAGTTCCTCTCTGGAAAGCAGGTCCTCATTGCTGAGGACAACATTTACATAACTCATTGAACACACAAAAGTCGAGCTGGTGCCTACATGGAGCCTTAACCCCTATGCTCTAGAGTCTTTGATATGGGAAGGTACTCTGCAGTTTATAAAAAGAGAAATCTGGACACAAATCAAGCCACAAAACCCTTGACCTACAATCTGTCCTGCCTGCAAAATATGCTAGGGCAATGGTGGCACAGAACGTGTGGGATTAGTCAACCAATGTATGATTTGACTTAAGGCCTACACCATGAAAAGGAACCCATACCTGATACAGCTTAGATAACCAAGAAAGAGAGACTAGGTTGCTCAGGGATGTAGGGTAAAACCAAACAAGACTGGT
This sequence comes from Peromyscus melanophrys, assembly GCA_902168415.1. Lineage (NCBI taxonomy): Eukaryota > Metazoa > Chordata > Mammalia > Rodentia > Cricetidae > Peromyscus > Peromyscus melanophrys. The sequence continues at coordinate 12,974 of CABHPR010146056.1, forward strand.
AGAAAAAGAAAAAATGAAAGGTATTTGTTGTAGCATCACAGAGGATAAAGTGTGGAACTAACTGATAAGTCTAAAAAGTGAGGCATGTATAAAGACACTGGAGATATATAAGTATATATCTCACATATTTTATGCTTATATTTAAATATATTTAATTCAAATAAGTATAATATATATTCAATTTAACTATGTGTAGATATATATTTAAAAATATAAGGCATCACCACATTTGGAACAGTTTAAAAATATATATATAAACACACACACACACATATATATATACACATATATATACATATACATATATATGAAAAACATGAAAGTGACCATATATTGTTTGTAGAAAACTGATGCAACTTAAGTCATTCCCAGAGAAAAATATCACATTATTTTATCACATTTGTTGGTTGACAGACTTTCTATAGATACATTCAGTCATTGAAACAGGATATCTTGTAGCCAAGGCTTACCTCTAACTCAGTATGTACCTCAGATTGTCTCTGGATTCCACCTTCCAAGTGCCAGGCTTACAGATTTTTTTTTAAATTGCATGTTTTGATTGAAGAAAAAACACACCATTATGAATACTCACATAAGATACCATCTCAAGGAAAAATTTTTTTAAAAATACCAAAAACACAAAACTGTAGCTAGAGTTTTTCTCTCTGGGTCCCACCAAGTCCTGGTAGTCCTGTAGCCCACTTATAAAATAAGCATATAGATGCTTATATTATTAAAACTGCTCAGCCATTAGCTCAGGCCTACCATTGTCTAGCTCTTACTCTTATACTCAGCCCATTTCTGTTAACCTGTATGTTGCCACGTGTTCCGTGGCTTTACCTGCTGCCTCTACATGATGTTCCTTGGACAGCAGGCTGGCGTCTCCTCCTCGCTGCCTTCCTGTTCTCTCAATTCTCCTCTCTGCTAGTCCCTCCTATACTTCCTGCCTGGCTACTGGCCAATCAGTGTTTTATTTATCAATCAATCATCCACAGCACAAAACAAAAATGTAAATTCACTAAATGTCATATTGACATTCATGCCTCCTCTTCCTCCTCCTCCTCCTCTTCTATCTACTCCTCTTCCTCCTCTTCTTCCTCTTCCTCCTTTTTTTCTTCCCCTAATCCTCCTCCTCTTCCCCCTCCTTGTTCTCCAGGATTAGTCCTGTGACTTAGAGCTTTAAAAACAGATCCCTTTTCAGAGTCTGTGTTATTAATAGTGGAAACATTTGCTTCAGTTCCTTTCTCTAGAAGAAGGCAGCTAGTTCTAAGTCTTGGCTTCCTCAGAGGAACCCTTTTTGTGTCTGAATGACTCTGCCAAGTTGGGATACAGTCAGTTACAGAGAATAGAATTTGTCTTGCAAATGTAATAAATAGTACAAGGCAGATTCATAGACCAAAATATGAGAGTCTGCCAGGAAAAGAAAAAAATTATATTTATATACAAAGGAGAAAAGAAGCAAATTGTATCTCTGTAATAAATCAAAAAGGCATGGGATAACTTATTTATTTTATAGGCAGAGGTCAAGGATTACTATTTTTCAAGGAAAAAAACATCCTTTCATTTCAATTAACCTTATAAAGCAGTCAATAAATTTCTTTGAAAAATATTTCTGGCAGCTATAAGGGCAGGAATTGTTTTAAAGGAAGGTTTTATTAAGAGAAATGGAGACTTGGGTCGAGTTTAATTGTCAATCAAGTTTCTGATTCAATCATGTAAAAAAAAATGAGGTTCTGGAAGCATAACTCTATGCCAAAATGGGAACTCCTTTCATCTTTTCCAATGCTTCACATGGGACTATCCAGCTACATTTCAAAGAGCAAGATATCCCACAGCAAGGTAAGTTTAAAGTATTATATGCAGCTTGTCACATTCCATAAAGTTCATCTAGTCATTAACTCGTCCCATGGAAGAACTATGGCAGAATACTTTGATTATAAAATTAACAATTTAGAAATCTGACACAACAGTAATTTTTGGTTCATCTAATTAAATATCAGTTTATCATAATATTCATTTGGGGATGATCTTGGCCCCAAGTTAATGATGGCAAGGTTTTCATAAGGTAAAGTTATTTTCAAATCCCACTGGAAGTGGCAGAGTAAGCTGAAGAGCTAAGCACATAAACAAGAAAGAAAGAAATATGGACAAAGTTAAATCATATATTTTTATTTTAATGTTTTTTTCTGTGGAGAACAGTAGTATAATCATAAACAGTATAACCAGTTCAAGGAAAATGCAAAATCTCAATTAAAAGCCTAACTTTTCAAAGGAAAACTTGAAGATCTTCTGTACAAATGAAACATCCTTCTTTTGACTTTTAAAAGACAAGTTTCACTATTAATTATCTATCTGTAAAATATTTAAAGTACCATGTTATAATTAAGATATTCTCCAATTCAGAAGAAACATTCAATTTTAATGAGTGTTAAAGACTACAATTGATTCATAAAATAGAATGAAATCTTGAGAAAATCAATATATCTGTGTTAAATCTCATTATACATTCACTTCCTAACAAGGCTACTCAGAGTTTCAAGATATAAAACATGATTTGCAGTTAAGTTGCAAAAGTTCTTTAAGGTTAAGACTAGAATTAATACAGGTCTTCAGGAAAATGTTGGCTCTTCCACAATAGCAGAACATTATCACCATGCCTAGAGACAGCAGACACTAGAGAGAAGTAATCTGGAACTTCATTTAAATATTAACAAGTTGAAGGTTCAGGAGATTGTGCTCATGGGATGCATTCAAGGGCAGTTGGTTAATGGGCTTGAAGCTAGTTTTAATTCATCTCTAGATACTCAATGTTTTTTCATTGTATTACATGAGGATTTGAAGACCAGGATGCCGTACCCTTAAAAGCCATGTTATTTGCCCATAATGCATTAGGTTTAATGTGAAAATGTTCACCTATACCTAGATCATGCTGATTTTACTTGAATTGATTCCTGACAGAAAGAAAGGGAATGAGAAAGGGAAGACAGGATGAAACAAAGTTGCATTGGTTTTGCTGCTACTTGGGCGAGTTCAGTTGATGAGACCTTCCTCAAGAAATTTTCTCTGAGTTACTGGAGGGCAGTCTGAGAGCGTATGGTATGATTTCCATTATAAGCAATAACATGGTGCATATAAGGGGTTATTATGGCACTAGACTACAGCATAACAACTAGAATTGAGTCTATGCTGTAAGAAACTGAGAGTTACAATACCAACTTCTGGAATTTCCCATTCTCTGTTCTGAAATAGAATGATATATTTTTTGTGTATTACTTTATGCAATTAATACATCGCTTCATTTGGATTCAAATGTGGAAATGATGGCATGTGCTCTACTCTTGGAGGTTTCACAGACTTGGGGGGAATAAAGGGAGAACAGCTCTCTTTGCTGTGGTTAATTTTAATTGTCAAATGGATTGGATTGAGAATGCCTTAGGAAATAAATAAAGCACATCCCTCCAAGTGTCTGGGAAAGTAGTCCCAGAAATGATTAGATCATGAAGTCTCTGACCTAATGAAAAAGCCAGTTCTATGATGGCTTTCTTGAGACAGCTAAGTTAAAGGTAGGGTGCAGGGCCTAATTCGAGGAAGCAGTTCATGGAATATGTCCTTGAAGCTGTATTTGCATTCAACCTTCCTTCCTGCTTCCTCTCTGTCAAGTTACCAGCAGTCACAGCCACCCCATTTCCACTGTTGCCATGTTCTCCAACACCAAAGGCAAACTAGTCATGCACTCAACCTTCTGAAACCTAAGAAGCTAAATAAGTGTACTCTTACACAGTTTCTGTTGAGGATTTGAGTCCAGCAATAAGAAAAGTAAGTAGAGGGCTGGAAATAAGAGTTGAGAGGTGAAGTACACCAATTGTTCTTGCTGAGAACCCAGGTTCAGTTCCTAGAACCCTCTTGGCCGCTAAGAACCATTTGTAACTCCAGTTTCAAGGATCTGTTTCCCGCTTCTGACCTCCACTGGCACTTCACGTACATGGTACACAGACACAAGTGCAAGCAGAATATCCCCCACACACATAAAATGCTTATTAAAGTAACTAAATACTCCACCTACAAATGGTCAGAATGAATTAAGCCACAAATCCATTGTGGCAGGAACACAGGTAAGTGCTGCACAGATTCATCTCTGAGAAAGTTAATTTTAGTTAATGAAGTAAATATGCCCCAGAAGCACCCAAAACAGCTGAGACTATTTGTGGTTGATATATTGTACACCCCAGTAAACTTTCCTGGGGGTCAGAGAACAGAATAGCCACTATATTAAACATAGGTTTAGGCAGTGGTAGCACACACCTTTAATCCTAACATTAAGGAGGCAGAGATCAATCAGGATCTCTGTGAATTCAAGGCCACACTGAGAACAGAGTCAGGTGTGGCACACACATTTTATCCCAGCACTTGAGATCTCATGTCTTGCTTGGAAAAAAAAAAACACATCTTTAATCCCAGGAAGTGATGGTATAAAGCAAAAAGGTATATAAGGTGTGAAAACCAGGAACTAGAGGCTTTTTAAACTTTGAGGCTTTTAGCAACATTTCAGCTGAGGTCCATTTGGATGAGGATTCAGTCTTCCAGCTTGAGAAAACAAGATCAGTTGAGGAATTGGCGAGGTGAGGTGGGCTGTGGCTTGTTCTGTCTCTCTGATCTTTCAGAATGCACTTCAATACCTGGCTCCAGGTTCGTTTTTATTGACAAGACTGTTTGAGATTCATATTACGACTCTTCACATTTCTCTTGTGGCCCAAATAAGTAGATGGCAATTCCCTCTAGCTGAAGATAACCCAGACCTTGATTGTAGAATAGACCAAACATGAACAACCAGAAACTCTCTCCCTTCTGACTAAGGTTCAGTGCCCTGGAAGGCACGACTGGGACTCTCAGGGACAAGAGACATCCTACAAGGGCTTCTGCAAGCTGGAATAATGACCTGCCAGGCAAGATGTACTCACTGGCGCTCTAGTGGCATGGGCGTTATCGGGTGACCAACAAAACTCTGGTTGAAGTTGAAGCCTGTTTCATAGGAAGGAATTCTTCCTTAGCACTGTAAATGTGGAGGAAAGAAAAACAAAACAAAACAAAACAAAATAACAACAACAAAAATCACGCATGGGAAGCTCTAGGCACGAGGAGGAACCATACTGCTTTATTAGATCAGTGGTTCTCAACCTTCCTGATGCTTCAGACCTTTCATACAGTTCCTCATGTTGTGGTGACCCCCCAACCATAAAATTATTTCATTGCTACTTCATAACTGTGATTTTTCTACTGTTATAAATTGTAAATATATGTGTTTTCTGATGGTCTTAGGTGACCCCTGTGAAAGGGTCAGTCGATCCCAGAGGGTTTAAGACCCACAGGTTGAGAACCACTGTGCTTAATGGTCATGTTGTCAAACTATTATCTAAAGTATTATATTTGTATCCATAGATTATGCTGCTCTGAACTTTGGTCAGAAAAGCATTTACACTGGGCATTATGCATTACACAGTGGATAATGTGAAGCTGACAACTGCTCAAAGTGCTGAAAAGAAGTGACTGTGAATGTTAAATCTTAGATGAGACATAGATCTCCCCACCGTGTCCCCAAGGCTCAGCCTAGACCACAGAAGACAAAGCAGAAAGAATATAAGACTCAAAATATGGGTGGGGTTGCTGTGAATGGACCTCTGGATGGGACAAGGCTGTTGCACATATGAATCCGCAGCAGCTCTGGTTACCTCCACATGACCTTCACAAAAGCAATCAGTTGACATTCTAGCGATGATGGTGGTGGGTCTCCTGATGTCCGTCTCCTAGCAGAGAAGCTGTTGGTAGTTTATGCCTGCTAAGGTAGGTAGGTAGCATGTTCCTCTGGGGATGTGGACACTGATAGGCTTGCCAGTGTTCCAATGGAATGAACAACCTATTTGGGTATCGTTGAGTGGACGTGAAGTAGAGAGTGAGTTGTATTGGAGGAGCCTAAAATGATTTGTAGGGTACAGTTGGAGGAGAACGTGATCAGATACTTGTTTGTATATGTGAAAATTTCAAAGAATAAATTAACAATACTACTGATAATTAGAGATGCCTTTAATAAAAACTGCCATCTGAATTGGGCATTAAAGGGTGAGTTTTGTAGCATATTTTTTTTTAGGTGAGTGTTCTACTTCATCTGCCAGAAAGCCAAAGGAACATAGGGACAGGGCTTTGCAGGTATTGGAATAAATACCTATTCAAAGACAGGAAGAAAATATAAAGTCAACATAGACACGTCAAGCTCCCATATACAAAGCAGTGATGGAGAAAATGCTGTTGATTTTGAAGATCATTCAGCAAAGAGAAAAAAATAATACACAGAACCCAGAGAAAGCATGCTATGACTTGCATAAAATAATCACATACACTATGTTCTTTTTCAAAGGGTACACTTATAGTTATGCACATGTATATTTTCTGAAGGAAATAAGTCAAATTAATAGCATTGTTTCCCTCTGAGGATTGTAATGGGATGGATAGAGGTAATAACATTAGTTTTTTATGAGAATGGATTTGCACATTTCGTGTGTAATCAAAAGCTAATTAAAGTATAATGGTTATTAAAGAGTACATTTATATAAATAATCTACCTCCTTCCATATTGCCAAGATAAGAGTTAATCTCTCATATTTTTGTCCAGTCTTCTGGAATGATCTCAGTTTAATTTGGGGTGAATGTCTTGTTTCCTACCTGGGCTTCTCGGACATCTTCTACTATGGTGTCCCCTTTCTTTGTTATATGTTATTTAATATGAATTACATCACAATGACCAAAGATGCTTGATGGGTAGTAAATTTCCTTCCCTGTGTTAGAAATGTCCACCCTTTGGCAGGTGGTGGCTTTATTATTTTTTTTCTATGTGCAGTTTTGTCAGGTATCAGAATTCCCATTAATAGTAAAAACTGCAGAGAGAGGAATGTGAACAGAAATGCAATTATCATACTGGACTCTTGCCAAGACACTGGGATCATTCCTCTGTCAAAAAGTGTGGGGGTGGATCTGTTTCAGGTGTGCAAGGTCAGGGCCTGCAGTTTGCATCTCATTAGACATCATGGCCTCTGTCAGCACCGAGGGCCCCGGCAATGTGTTCTGAAGCTGACAGACAGCATCTAGGGAGAACTGAAGGGCCTGCCTCTTCCACTCCCTATTTCCTCTCACTCTCTTCACTCTTCTCTTTTTCCCTTGAAGTGGAGTCTGTTCAAACACATTATTGCCAATGATATACAATGCTGATGAACTCAGACATATTTAGGTGGAAAAATGAGCATGCACAGCAACAAAGGGAAAGATGTAGAGTGGTTTCCTCTGCAGGTTGTTGGAGGCATCCCTGCTCTTCCATTGCTTGTGTTGATGTGTAGAGCATGATAATTTGTATTTGTGGGCAGAGAAAAAAAATAGATCTCTGATGAAAAGGAATTGTGTATCATCTTACTTACTTGTTCCGTTCTGTGATTAAAGAAAAAAAAACTTTGCTTAAAAGCCACTTAAAGAAGTGTCTCTCTTGATTCACAACCCTAATTTGTGGTCTGTCATGATGGGAAGTCACAGTAGAGGGAGCCTGAGGCAACTGGCCACAGCACATCTGCAGAAAAGAGACCAAGTAACACCAACGCTTATGTTCAACTCATCGTTCCTTTACATGTTCCAGGACCCAAGCCTAAGGAATATCACCACCCACTTTCAGTGTGTGTCTTTCCACCTCAATCATCCTAATCAATTACCTATTAAGCATAATCCATCACCAGCAAAGCTGAGGCTAAGTAATTCCTCACAAGTGTGCCTGGCACACAATTTATTTTAATGTGTTAAAATATTTAATTACTCTTGATATACTATTCTAAATAATGCACCTTTTCTTCCTTAGGTGTATTTGCTGAGTTTCAACGTTTAGTCCCTCTGAACTTCATCGTGTCTTTTGGATTATTAAATTGCATAACCCCCACTCCCTCCCGTAAAAAATAGTCCCTCATAGCTTGGACGTTGGTCTGATTACAGTGCTTTCTTATACTTAAAAGGCTGCCCACTAGTCAAAAAGATTACTTTGAGGAATATTTGTATAACCAGAAAACTTGACTTTCTGGATTCCTGAGAGATGCACACAAAGGTATTTGTACTAATACAGCTCTGCAAGGTACGGGGGGGAGGGGGGGGGCTACTGTTGTCCAGTTTCTATCAGACCCAGGAAAGAATGCCTTATATGGTGCTTCAAGCTGGTATTCTCTCTCTGTGTGCTATTAAAAGGAAAAGCTGAATGCCAGAACAGGGAGACGTTTTGTGGCATAAATGCCAAAGGAATATTTAGACCAGAACATTTGCTGAACCATATGTTTTTACTATGCATGTTATTTTCATTTTCACAAAGGTAGGGAATTTGTTATGTACAGAACGATTCTGAGATCATGTCTTTATAGGTGTTGCTGTGAAAATAAAATTCAACACACACACACATGCATAAGCGCGCACACACACACACAGATAAAGAGAGAGAGGGAGAGGGAGAATGGGAGGGGGAGAGGGAGAGGGGAGAGAGAGACAGAGAGAGAGAGAGAGAGAGAGAGAGAGAGAGAGAGAGAGAGAGAGAGAGAGAGATTTTGAAATTAAAGGTACATCTTATTTTATTTTTTTATGCGATCTTTCCATACGTAGAGCACAGGCAGTGTCATGGTGACGAAGTATGTTTCCCTAACTTTTAGTGTAACAAAGTCTACATGTATGGAGGGTGAGGATGCAATGGGGGAATGGTTCCAGCTGGCTACACAGTAAGAAATAAGTCCATACTGGGAGGAACATGAACCATAGCTCAAGAATAGAGTTCTGATTATGGAAAGAATGGCTACAAAGAAAAGGAAAAGGAAGTCAATCCACAGGCAAAGGAAGAAACGATGAATCAGAAGCTGCCCTGGGATGATGAGGTATTTGAGAAGTGATGCCTCTTTCTGAATCTGTACATAACCTGAGTATACAAATAGTTACAAGTTCATATTGCTTGAATTGGGAGTTAATAGCCAAGGATCATGGTTAACATAATGCTAAATATCTCTATTCCAAGTAGATGGAGGTATCCTGAAGCAACGCATTTGTATTAGCATTTTCAGCACAGCTAGGTCAAAACTCTGTCTCTTGAAATTCAAGGATATTCAGGAACAATACCGTGAGTGTTTGAATTTCACGAACTTGTGGTAAGTACCAGATCAAACATCATGAAGTTTTTCACTGTGTTTTGCAAAGGATATTTAAACCTATGGAGTCAGTAATGTGTTATCAAGGAACATCTTTATCACTCGATTCTTGCTGCCTTGTTCATATGAAACTGTACATCTTTGTATCTAAAGGGTGTGTTTTCCTAAGATAATCATGCTAGTAATCTATAAAAGCAAAAGTCAAATACTCTAGTTTCTGTATTCTCTCTAGGAAGGCCATGTTTTTCACTTGTTATATCTCCTATCAAGCAGTCATGAAGAACATTATAGATCTCTGTCTACAATGGGCACTGTAATATACTTCCTCATTTAATGTGTACATTAAAATGCTAATGCATACTTCTCACATTACATAAAAACTGTTATGGAGAACATGCATAAATAGACTCAAATGAAAGCCTAATTTGATAAAAACAAATCTTAAAGATTTGCTTATATTTATTAATATTTGTGGGTAGTTTCTACTTTTGAAGTCAAACTCAATTTCATTATTTGGGTAAAATTTCCAGCTCTATCTTTGTGATAAAGTCTATCCCTTGGGAACCTGAAGCAGCTCTTCCTAAGCTCAGTCATGAAGAGAGCATCAGGTACTGGACAGGCTGATTTCAACTGAGAGTCTTCTATGCTTTCCTTATGATGTGATTTGGTGTGTGTTTGGATAGTGAGAGTGCTAAGGTAAACACATCAGTTCCTTTCCAGGATATAGACTAGCAGCATGATTCATCGTTGTTGGTGCTTTCAGAAAGTTGACTGTAACAGGATTTCATATTTCTTCACTGCAAAGTTACAGAAAGATGGGAGATACTGTTGAAGTCACTATCACCAGCTCATGCACATGTGGACACCAAAAAATTAATACATTCACAAGATTGTGTAGCTGCTTATCTACCCCTGTACAGCCAATGAATGATGCCACCCAGTGGGTTGCTATTTCAACATTAATCAACATTATTGAAGCAATTCCTCATGGACATCCTTGGAGACCCTGCTCAGGCACGTGTAGATTGTATCCTGTTGACAACTAATATCAACCATGAAAACTCCCAAGTCCCATTTTCTGAAATTTTCTTAAATTATAATTATATAATTTCTTCCCTATCTTTCCTCTCTCCAATGTTTCCCATTCTCTTGCTCCCTCTCAAATACATAGTGTCTTTTACACACACACACACACACACACACACACACACACACACACACACACA
>CABHPR010146056.1:25976-49329 GCA_902168415.1 Peromyscus melanophrys
ACACACACACACACACACACACACACACACACACACACACACACACAGACTTCAAATAATACAATATTATTGAAATGTAGCTAACACCAAATTAGTTGAAGGATTATTTTAAAAGTTTATGCTCTCCCTCCCCATATTTAACTATTCTGAATCAAGAAAGTTCATGATCTTGTGACTTGTGACCCAATTATGAGGTCTCAAGACACAGTCAACTCAGCTGTCTTGCTGATGCAGTGCTAAAATTCAATACAGTTTGAACCCTCAGGCAGTCATTTTTTAACTCTTATATCTAACTCCTCTTTAACAGTAAAATGTACTATATATATATATATATAAAAAATTTCAAAGAAGATTAAATTCTATCTTTATATATTTTTAAAGTATCAAAACATAACAAAATGCAAAAAAGAAATTAAATCATGAGGGAAAATGAGAAAGAGGAAGGACTCGAAGACACATGCCCAGCTTTCGAGCAGGAGCATCTGAAAGTATAATGGTCCAAAGGTCAGAACTCCATTGCCCAGCTGAGTGTTGAGGACCCACAGTAAACAGCTGGTGTCAGTGTGGTTCAAGATGACAATGTTCATCTGGCCAGTCTCCTTAAAGATGGAGCTTAGAGCATAATAGCATCAGTTAGGAGCCTGTCATTTAATGAGACATTTATTTCTGTTTTCAAGAATTCATACCTCCTGACTGTATGCTATTTTCTAACCCAAACACACCATCTATGACGGTCCTTGAACGCACTGCGCATATGTGAGAGAAGTTAGCATAGGGAAGTGGACAAATGGAAGAGGAGCTACCAAAGAGGTTTTTAGAAATCTGACTCCTAGGAAGTGATGAGTGAGAGAACTGAGAGCAGTGGCCAGCAGATTCAAGTTGATATTGTTCTAGAGGAACATGTGATACTGTTGTGGAATATTAATTTAAGATGTGTTCCATTTATTTATGCTGTGGAATTTTTGTTTAATGATGCAGAGACATGTTACACTTGTTTGATTAAATAAAATTAACCTGGGGTCAGGAGGCTGAGTCAACAACTAGCTGATAAGAAGTGGTAGGGAGGAACCATGAGTAGTGAGGGTTCTTAAATGGGGACTGAGGAGAAGGACGCCCTGTCTTTGGGGGAGACATGAGCTAGGAGAGGAGGTGAGCTACTTGCTATTCAGCCTCTCTGAGCGAGCAGAATTTCACTTTAACCTTTGAATCCTGAGTTCCATAAAGGGATAAAGATCTCGATGAAGTTCCCTTTAACAGCCTTGATAGAGCCGGCACCTGAGGCAACAGAATTCCCACCTGGCTACGGCCAGTGTGAGAGCTACTGATAGCTGTAGAGTTTCAGCTGCCCATTAGGACATCAGTTGCTTAAGGGGAAGCTACTGAATTTAATGAAAAACAACATGATACTCTGAGCTACCATTTAAGAAGCTCGCATAACCTCTATTGGGTGAAATCCAGTGGTTCCTTCAGTTACAATTTTGAAACTTGATCCATTTAGAAAAGAAAGCAATGTGTGTGTTTTGAAACAGGTTGGGATTGAAAATGTTCTTCCATATTTCCAGTGTTCAGGGTTGGCCTCAATATATGGGTTAATGCACTGTGTTTTTCTCCATGTGTTTGTTACATACTGCCTTTGTGATTCCATTGATGGTGTTGTGGGTTGCTTTGCATCTCTTTCCTACTCTCCTCTCTGTCAGTTCATCATCTATGTTTTGCTTTTCCCCATGTTTCTCCAATAACTTTAAGGTTTCATAAAAAGATTGTATATATTTTCTTTATTTGTCTTTTTCCAAACTCCAAGGGGTGATCTCATGGTGAAACATTATAATCTCAAGAGGAAATGCCACATTTACTAGCCTCTTACGTGAGTTCATTTCCAGGTACTTTTCAATATAAATGATACTGGAAAAAAAATGGTACATGAGAATGGAGTGAATTTTTTTTTTAAAATCAGGGTTTGCTCCAAAATCTAACTGGCGTAGTACCAGTGAATGGCCTTGTTCATGGACAATTTATCCATATCTCTAGATACATCAAAATAGTGAAAATAATGCCAAACCTATTATGTGAAATGACAGAAATATTTTGCTTAGTTGGAGCTGTTATTTTATATTTGCTCTATCTCCCAACGTATTTGGGAGGTAATGCACTATGTATAGATAATTAAATAATGGAATATTTATTCTGAACTGGCTCTGCATTCATCACCAAGCCCTTGAGCTACAAGAGGGAATTTAAAACAGACTCTACTATTAAAAAAAAAGTCACACTAACTAAAAGGGGAAGTGTTTCTCCATTCTCATGCTGTCCTGGCTATGAGTGTGATTAACCCATCCAAACAGTTGTGTCCATGTTAGCCTCTGAGGACACCAACAGTAAATCTGCATAGAAAATTCAGTCCATCAAAACAGAAGTGAGAGATTATTATGCTTAATGTCCTGTATTACTCATAAAATGGCCCATCTAAGTTATATTTGAGAGAGTAACTTGACACTGCAATGATAACATTAGTGGTAGACTTCTAACAATATGGATAATGTGCTAGCATTTATTAGCAATGGAAGATGAGCTAAGATTGCAATCTAAACACTACATAGCACATTCAATTTTAATAACAATCCTTTGATGGTGGTACTACTTATATTTCTATCACAGAAAGAGTTTATTAAGTTGCCTGAAATTCCATAGCTAATAGGAGCTGTGGCCAGGAGTCAAACCCAGCCAATCTAATAAGAAATCATGTTCTTGCCCACAACACTGCAGTATAGCAGTAACTGTATCTTCCAGTATCTGCCACTGTGTTAAGTAGGCAGGGTGATCTGATCTTTACTTTAGATGCTGCAATTTAGCAATGTATTGAGTCCAGCTTCCTCCCAAATGGAAGGAGGACTCTCGTTCTTCCTAAAACAATAAGAACTCAATCCCGGAATGTTCCCATAGGTTTTGTGGAAGCTATGCTGCCTACACAGAGAAAAGACAGCTGGGCTTCTGTAGAACCATGGATTCACACAGCCACAAATCAGCCTGAGGCAGCTCAATTGATTCATCAAGTTCCTGATTAAATGACTCAAATTCTTCTTAAAAGGCAAAAGGGTTTTCAAGTCAATTCCAGGTAAGAGAAAGGGAGGATTTCTCCATGGTCCATTGGAGATCACATGAAATACAAGGGTGTTAGAGGGGGAGGGGGTGGGGCGGGAGCGGGGAGAACGGGGGAATCTATGGCTGATATGTAAAGTTGAATTATATTGTAAAATAAAATAAAATAAATTAAAAAAAAGAAATACAGGGGTGTTAGAATCTACAGAAGATAAAAATAAAAACACGAACAAAAATGTGCATCTGAGCAGCAATACAGAACAGGTTCCTTTGGATTTCACAGCCAGAGAATCTTGGCAAGCAAATAAATTTCTATATTATTCAACCAAGAGGTGGTAAGTAGACAGCTAGCCGTTTCTTGTCCAAAATGGAACTGCTGCTCTGGCCCTGAGAGATAATGCAAGAGTCCTGAACTACGAAGCCATTTCAGCTGTCTCTCAATAAATGTTGTACATTAAGATATTATGATTGCAAAGGCAATGATTACCACTTTTCCCCTGTGGTAAATCTAAAAACTCATAGAGGGAAACTATTGGCCCATGTAGGTGTAAAAGCCATTACCTTTGTTGTCAGTCTTTGAAACACAGACCAGCTGGTTTTCAGAATGGTTAGGGCATTTAGAATACACGCTGTGTACAGCCCTACTTGCTGGCACTGTAATTACTCTGTTTATTCATTTTAATGACGCCATAAAGGAGAATGAGATATGATGTGAGTACAGGACACGAAAAAGAGCTTGTAAAGTGAGCAGGACAGTTTTTTTAGAGCCAAATGTGAAGCTGGTAAGCACATGAGCTAAGCTGTATTGGAGGCAGACTGTCTCCCATGGATTCAGAAAAACAAACCACGGCAGAAGCATTCTTTCTCAGTTACCATCTTCTATATTCCTATGCTGACTCACGAAGCCTTTAATTTTGATTGACAATGACCTCATGTTATTGTTTTGTATATTGTTTATCTCTGCTCTTGTGCATAGACCAAGCACATAACCATATAGCTTTAAGCAAGGCAAACTTTTAGGAAATAATGATTTTATTTTATAAATAAAGGTTAGCCGGGTGGTGGAGGTGCATGCCTTTAATCTCAGCACTTGGGAGGCAAAGGCAGACAGATCTTTGTGAGTTCGAGGCCAGCCTGGTCTACAGAGCGAGATCCAGGAAAGGCACAAAGCTACACAGAGAAACTCTGTCTCAAAAAAAAAAAAAAAAGGTTAGAAATAAGTACAATATCATAGATTGGAATTATGATCCATTATAACTAAGCATTGTAAACTATCTTATTGAAGTTGATTAAGTCATTTATATCATTGAAATTTTATTAGGATGAATTAATTGTACAGACTAGCTGTTCTCACCATGTCATTTTCAGACACATATACATATATTTGATTATATTCTCCTTCCTGTTAACCTCTTGCCTCTTGGTACTATTGACACTCATCTGAAAAATTATTTTACCTTGATATATTTTTCTAAAAATCTAAATTCCGCACATAAAGAAAAATATAATATTTGTGTTTCTAGGTCAGATTAGTTTGCTTACCATGCTGATCTCCAGTTCTATCCATCATTGCACAGAAAACATTATTCCATTCTTCTCCAGGCCTGAATAATACTCCCAGTCTATGCATACATATAGCATACTCTCTGAACTTGCTTCTCTTTTACAATGATAATGCTTTTCTGTATTAAAATTTATCTTTTGGATGTAAGCCAACAAAAGAAAGCAATTCTCTACTTTTTTTCCATTACACTCTTCTGACACTATTTTTTTTTTTGAAACAGAGTTTCTCCATGTAACAGCTCTGACTGTTCTGGAACTTACTTTTTCCACAGAGATCTACTTGCCTCTGCCTCCTGAGCACTGGGATTAAAGTCATGTGCTACCACCAAATTTTATTATGAAGTTAAAGATCCATGTTTCTATAATTAAGCTTTAGAATATTTTTCTATTTCTACATTTTTCTCAACTTTTGTATCCACTCAGTGAGTACAAATTGTGTACATCTAAAGATCTAAATATGTCATCATCTACTATTCATACCAGAATATACATATAAACACAAAGACTCCTTTTTCTTATAATACAAGACATAGAAACAGTGAGAGCAAAGGTAGGTTAAATAAATACAGTAGAGAAGCTATTAATTCTGACTTCAAAAACCAGATTTCAGAATGATGTAATAACATCTCGGTATAATTTTCTGAATTTTCTGAAATTCACATTCCTGCTCTACTCTCCCACTCTCTATAGGAGGAATAAAGGCTGATATTATCATTTGAATTTTACAAGTAAAACAGTTGAGTTGCACAGTGTTAAAAGATGTAGTGGGCCGGCGGTGGTGGCACACACCTTTAATCCCACCACTCGGGAGGCAGAGCCAGGCAGATCTCTGTGAGTTCAAGGCCAGCCTGGGCTACCAAGTGAGTTCCAGGAAAGGCTCAAAGCTACACAGAGAAACCCTGTCTTGAAAAACCAAATAAATAAATAAATAAATAAATAAATAAATAAATAAATAAATAAATAAGTAAATAAATAAATAAATAAATAAATAAAAAAGATGTAGTGGTATCTTGAATAGAACAGACAGGACAAAGAACCTTACTTCAAATATCTAATATTCTTCATATATATTGTAATATAATCAAAGTTTAAGTATCTGTGTGTGGTTCTCACATAACCCCAAAACAAAATCATTTCCCTTAATTTTCTTGTTATTGACAAGTTCGTGCCATTGCTAATGGCAAAATAATAGCCAAATAGCTACCACTAATCACTGCTAATGCTAATGCAATATGATTAATTGAGAGAATATTCAGCACATTGATTATGATAGATCTTAAGCAAAGAATCAAAAAAAAAAAAAAAAGAAAAAAGAAAAAAAGAAAGCGTATGCAAGTTAGCAAGCCTGAACTCAGAATGTTCAGGTTGGCTTCCATTGAGTAATCCATAATTAACTTCACATTTCCTGGCAAAATTACTGTGTTGAACAAAAGTTAATCATTCTTTAAGGAAAATGATGTGAGTACTTCACTATAGTCTAGGGGAATCGAAAATCAAGTCACTTCAATTCTCACACTTTTCTTGGGCTTTTTCTTAACAGGAGAACCATACACTGAGACTTTCAATATAATCAGAGCCTTTTTGATGTGGCCATTTATTTTTGAAAGGCTTTGTGTAGCATACCAATAACTGCATTCTCCAATGATATACCATTCAATAAACTAGCTAGCCAGCCACACTTATTTTAAAGTTCAGGTTTAATTAAAAGATAAGGCCAGAGTGACAGAATGGCAAGGGAAAGATAGGTGCTGAATTTTTGTTGTTGTTGTATTTTACTGCAGAACAGCTGCATTTATTTTTAACTGATCCCCATTAATGTCAAATCAGGCGGCAGCCTTTCTTACCAGCAGCCACATTTGCCTTGTTGCCGGCTTCCCTCAGGAAATCACCATGCCGTTCTTCATCCTGACTTCAAATCCAGTGTGAGGGGGGTTTTGCCTAGCAGAAATGCTGACAAATTGTGAACACAGAGTTAATTTTTCAAGTTGAAATGCATTCCTTAATTTAGCAATATTTGCTGAGGATGCATCAGCCTCTCTTTCAGATGTTAGGGCTAGTTGTATTATGGTGCATCTGGAGTAAAAATGTAAGAGTAACTACTACAAACTACATGGTTTTATTTTGTTTTTTTTTTCATTGATCCATGAAGCTTTCTAACCTACTCACCAAATGCTACTTTTACAGTTTGAAAACAAATTCAGACAATTAGAATGTCATAAATATGGTTAGCTGGACCTCTTGTTCTCCTGAAATTTTAAGTGCTGTATGTTCTAATCTAAAGCTGTTTCCTAGGAATACTAAAGAGAAAGGAAGATAATTAAGTCAAGGAATAACAAGCAATTGGGAAAAGGAAACTTTATTGGCACTTAGACAGCAGATCAACTAGTATTGATGTTTATTGAGTTTTGTAGGTCACTGGATCATTGCAAGAATTCCTGGGCCATTTTGCTTTGTTTTTTCTGGAATCATGAGGCTCAACAATGTATGCTAGGCTATACTTAGATGATCTCTACACCAAGATATTTCCCATAAGTTAGGCTACTAGCTGATAAAGTAAGATGTGGATAGTGTTATCCAGACTCCCTTTGATCAGGTTAGGAAACAGTGTGAAATATAAAGAGCCCAACTCTGAGGTTCATAGGTTCAGACATATATCTTGTCCTCATCTTGCTAGCTTTGAGAATCATGGGAGTAGATATTTAATTACTACCTCTAAAGGGCAACATTAGGTAATAATGCCAATTCACAATAATTCTGATGAAAAATATAATGTGTAAATAACTATACATAGAACAATCCGATTTGCTGTGAAAGGTGCTGTCCACATAGTTATGGCTCATTGCCTCATGGCCCAAGGTATATGTCTTCTAATTAGTGCGTGAAGTTAGGAATTTTCTCTTCTTACCTGTAGAGACAGTGTAGGTTTTTCTCATAATGCAGAGTAAGAATTTGTGGAATAGATATTCCTCATACATTCTAAACATTTCCTCCTCACCTCCTTCTAGATAAACTTCAGATAATCTGCACTTCACAATAAAGCTTCAAAGTATAGTTTATGTTCAGAGGATCGTATCTCAGGAAAACAGGCAGCAGGTACTTATTTCCAGTCGCTTGAAATAAATTATAGTAAGACTTTGCATATGCCCCAAATCTTCCCAGTGCATACTCCTTCTAAGATCTGGGAAGGAAGATACATGAGAAACAATGACTCACTAAATAAATTTTGTACTCTAGCCAAATTTTGAAAATTTGGCAAAGTTCCTTTATGAAGCTAAATGATTTCCTTGAAATACAGTTAAAGATGAATTTGTGAAAAGAGGCTCTGCTTACAAGACATCTATTAAGATGATGGATAATCTACAGATTCATAACATTAGGGCTACCATTTGCAAGCATGCATCTGTCCTTGCGTCTTTATCAAAGAGGGTCCATTATCAAATTGCAGCCCAGTGAGAAGTTGATATGCTTTAAGTTCTGTTGGATTTTGCTGGTCTAAAGTAATGACAAAATGCATACTTAGAAGAGACCTAGTGGTATGCAATCTCCCAATTCAGGTATTACTTAGTTCAGATATCATATGTCTTAGGCAAGCACTTGACAGGTGCTAAATTATAGTAAATTCATGATTGAATTCTCTAGCAGCTACCTGTAGTACTGATAATCTATTATACTGGTTAAATTGTAAGCCACTTTCCTTTATCATTTCTGACATCAGTACTCTATACAGAAAAACCAAAAGGTAGAGGAATTATATTTTCCCCCATGGCAGTGGTAGCAGAATGTTGAGTCTGCAAATACAGTCTCAAGGTCAAGTAATTTCTATTAGCCTGCATCTCTGGCTTGCTCAATCCTACCCTCTGTAGGATTTAAAAAATAGCCAATAGAATGCATCTCCTTCTGCTGTGTCTAAAATTCCCAGGAGACCCAAAGAAAGTTTTTATTAAATTAAGTGTCCTTATTTATTTTGATAACTGTTAATACCAATCCCTCTGTATCTAAGTCATCATTGTGACTTAGGTCATTTAGATGATTTTTTTGTCTCAACAGTTGCATATCCATTAGATGGTACTCACTACTGCTAGATTCAAGATCTTTTATTTTTCCTTCCTTTCAACTGTGCTTTCTGGAACCTATGCTCTTCTAGTATCAGAAATATCTTAGCTCTACTCTCTTTGTGAAGTTCTCTTCCTCCTCCTCTTCTAACTCTTTCTCCTCTCCTGTTTCCTCTTGTATCTCTTCTTTGTCCTCCCTCTGCTCTTCCTTCTCTTATCTTCATCCCTTTCTTCCTTCTTTCTTTGGTAAAAATGTACTATAATTGTCCACTGAAGACATTCATTCATCCTTTCAAAGTGAGGTTTGTGTTTTCTCAGGAAAACTCCTACAACTGGGTACAGATGGGAAAGCTTCCTCCTCATTTCTCAGTCCCATCCCCAAAACAAAACATGCTATACAGGCATCAAATCATATGCCATGAGGTATATTATTTGCATATTTGAGATTACCAATATTTTGCCTAGGCATCCACTCCTTCACAGAAGAAGTTTAGCAGTCTGCTTGTTGGGCATTTACCATTCTATCTTTTATCCCACTTTCTTACATTTTAAAAATCATGCTTCTTTATCTTTCTTTCTTGTATTCCTCCCTACCAGTGAGGAACAAACTTTATTGCTTCTCTCCATCACATATTAGATGCTCATTTGCCAAACAGCATCATTCAGACATCTTTTGTACTTCATAATACTCATTATAAGTGTACTCCTTCATGGCACACCTTGTCTTCTTAGCTTATGACTTGATGACTGCCATATGCCCTACCAGTGTTTTCTTTTCTTTTTCTCACAAATAAAGTTTCTTTCTTGTAAGGGAAAGGGTGGTTAATTCCCTTTCTTTTTTATTTTATATAAAAGATTTTCTAGTCATTTTACATATCAGCCATTGATTCCCCCGTCCTCCCTCCTCCCACCACCCAGCCTCCCCCCCCCCCAATCCACCTCTCATTCCCACCTCCTCCAAGGCAAGGTCTACCCTGGGGAGTCACCCCAACCAGTGTTTCCTACTCACTTTCTTTAAACATGACTGTGTCTACCATGCGCCTATGATTTTCATTTTTATGTCTATCCACTTTGAACCTATGACTCAGTCAATAATGACTCGTTCTTTTACATGTTAGATTATTTTGACCATTTTTGCTTTATCTCACAGTTCTGTGTTGGAAACATAAAATAGGATTATACTTTATTCTTCTTTTCTGCTCAACAGTCCCACCTAACTATAGGGAAACTTGTGTCATGGAATCATTACAGAACAGGGTATTAAATGTAAAGTGAGAACTCAATGCTTCCAACCCTTCCATTACTTTGTTGAGTCACTTCATTCTCCTCCTGTCGGATGCAAACATTTCATAGGTCAGCTTATGACTTTGATTTCCAATCAGTGCAGGAAAACAGACAAAGAAACAATAGCTTACCGCCACTTGCTACCATAACCATGTCTTCTCCCTAAGTCAAGTGTCTGGATCTGCGGGCTACATAGTCTCCCAGGTGAGAGTGACTGCTCTTTGTGGTTGTCCAAGGAGAACCTCGTCGTCATGTACTAAATTCTGTCTACTTGGGTGTATTTAGTGAGGAAGAAAATGAAATGACCACCCCCTTCAGAACCTACAGTTTTGCAATAGACTGCCATCAGTATTCATATTTACGTTGACGTTGAAGACTTCATCCAGCCACATATCCTGAAAGAGATGTCTGTATCCGTTATCATCTTCATTCTACTCCTTTTAAAATCCTTCTAAAGTGTATCATTTCCCCACAGTGGAAATCAATGGATCATGTTAGTGAAATACTTTAAGTTCCACAATACCAGCCATCACCTTACTCAGCCTCTAGATAACACTTACCAGAGGGTTTTCCATGCCATGCACACACACACACACACACACACACACACACACACACACACACCACACTAATTGAGCATTTTCCCCACTTTAACTGATTTACTTCACTCAGATTCTGAGACCGTTCACTCCCCTAACTTCTCACATATATCTCTGACCACGTGTTCTTAGTTTAACATATTAAAGCCTCTACTTTATCCCAACCTATATCAATTGGACAGTCCTCAAACTCAACATTCAAAGGTCTTCCACCTGATATTTTCTCTGCCTCCTCAATAGTCTCATCTAAGATTCTGACTTTAACAGATATATATCCCAAGTTTAACCACAGATGTCCCTCTATTTCATACTTACAAATATAACTACTTAACCAATAAATACACTTGACTTTCTAGGAGTCTTCTCGGATATTATATGAGCTCCTCATTACTCTCCAAAGATGATATTTTTCACAATCTCTGTAAATCACGTAAATTCAAATCCAAACACCTGAAATCATTCTCAAGTCCCCATTAGTAAGGTTTGATGATAGTACATATAGTAAATATGTTAAGAGAGTACCCAGACTTTGACCTTGCATCATCTGCACTATTGCCATCCAAAATGAAAACCGCTTTTCATCCAGATTGTTTTCCTTGTAAGCAAAGAACTTGTTTTTCTTGAACTCTCAGTCCAATCTACCCTACAGCAGGCAGATAATAGCAACAAGGCCACATGATCCCGAGTCAGTCAAACATCTATGGCTTCTCATAAGACAGAAGGTCAAGTCTAAAGTTTTGCCACAGATAACAAACGCCACACATGTTAACCTCAATGCACCTCTACAATTTTAACTTTTCACATTCACACCGCACTCACCTTTGTTCTCAGTGTTCCATGTCTTATCTGTTTTGCTTCTCAATTTTTTAACAAGCTCCTGTACTATGACACTGGGCTAATTCTTCTTCCTCTTAGGACTCTTCACGTAATTGTGAGGTTTCTTCCTTCCTCTACCCAGATGTCTGTTTCAAAATTGCCTTACATGTTACTTCCTTTGCTGCACTAACAAATCACTAGTTTGGTTGGCTTTCTACCACCTTACCCTATTTATTTTTTCTGTATAGCTATGCCAATATTTTCATCTACTTCCATCAGATATAAAACGATTTAATCATTTAAAACATGAAAATGCCATTTAGAGTTTAAAACTTTATGTTGACAACTACTAAATAAGCATATCTCTTAGTGAAATATTTTTTTTCATGAACGGATGAATTTATGCAAGGGAAACAAACAAGGGTGATTGCAGATAAACAGATATG
Organism: Peromyscus melanophrys; assembly: GCA_902168415.1. Taxonomy (NCBI): domain Eukaryota; kingdom Metazoa; phylum Chordata; class Mammalia; order Rodentia; family Cricetidae; genus Peromyscus; species Peromyscus melanophrys. Next base: position 37,833 of record CABHPR010146056.1, read on the forward strand.
GTCTGGGCCTCAAGGTGGCATTGTAGAAACTGGAGGGATAGTGGAAGTAAAGGAGAGAAAACTGAGAATCAAAACAGAGCATTCAAAATCTAGGCATATGGGTGCATTGAAACAAATGCATGCCTGTTGATCTAGGGCTGCGGTATCCACTCTTAGCTGGAGGTTTCAGCAATACTGGGCAGAGAGAGCTGTAGACAGTCATGTGGCCATGTCTGAAGGTATGGTGCTAGGATATCCCTCATGCTATCTCAAGCCTATATAAAAGCCACTATTGCCTTTTGAGGGCTAAATTAAAGTTGATTTTCAAGTTTGTTTTCTGTGAGGTTGTATGTGCGGTTGTGCATATTGAATCCATGAATAAGGGATAGCAAAAGAACATTAACCTAGGAAACGTAATTCCCTCAACCTACCTTGGATCATCTTTGAGCTTAATTTTCTTACTTTTTTGGTTTGTTTTTATTTCTTTGCCTTAAAGTGTTATTAACATATTAATTTTATGTAATAGTTGTTTCATTATGACACTGTAACATACACACACACACACACACACACACACACACACACACACACATATAGTTCATATTCACCCAGTGTTAGCCTTTCATGCACCCTCTCATTTACCCATCCTCCTTCCTCTTTCTTACTAGTCCTCCTTGTACATATTTTGTAAATATTTCTATTTACATATGATTACATTATCTCCTCTTCCTCCCCCATTGCCCCCCCCCATGCACCTCCTCTTTGCTCTCTCCTAAATTCATGGCCTCTTTCTCATGAATTGTTTAAGTATATAGTTCCTGAAAATATAACTACAAACTGCCCAGTCCATATAACGTTACCTGTGTGTATATTATCTCAGGGATGGCCACTTGGTATTGAACAGTAATTTGGGGGTGCTTCCCTAGGGATGATAACTTCACCTACTCTCACCATTTCTTAGTTTTCCAGGGTTGAAGCTCAGTGAGCCTTCCCTCCTCCATGGTAGGGTGTTCACAAGTGTTGCTGTTGTTCATGACTTCTTTAGGCAACCATGTTGATGAGATTTCAGGGAGGGCACACCCCTTTGATTGGGATGTATTTTAATATTTTTAGTTGTTTTCTCAGTCAATTTCATTAGGGCTGCTTACAGGAGCATGAGTGAGGGGCTATTGAGAGAAGCGTTGGGCTTCTTTTTGTACAAAGTGTCTCATGTTGACCAGACTGGCCTCAGACTCCCTGTTTAACAGAGATTATTCTGAACTTTTGACACTTTTGCCTCTACTTTCTGTGTACTTGAGATGACAACTGTGAATCCTCTTATCTTGTTTTATGAGGTACGATGTAGTGAACCCATATATGCTTCATATAAGCTGGAATCTACTTACTGATCTATGTATCTGGCACTAAATTTTCTACTTTCTTGATAAGATATTTAAAATGAAGTTAAAAATAAGGGGCTGGGTATGTGGCTCAGTTGGTAAAGGCACTTACTTAACATTTACAAAGCTCTGGGTTTGATACCAGCTTCTTATAAAAACCAGACATCCTAGGACATGCCTATAACCCTACTTGTAGGAAATTAGATGCAGGAGTATCAGAAGCTCAAAGCCAAGCCTAGCCATATAGTAAGTTTGGAGCTAGCCTATGCTGCTTAAAATCCTGTCTCAAAAAAAAGATAAAATAAAAATAAAAATCATGATCCTTGGTGATGATGTACTCACTCTTTTAAAACCGAATTACTTTAACCAACACCTGGAGCAATGAAGTAAAGCAATACCATTAAATCATGCATTACTCCTTATCCCTGAGAGTCTGTTTCTGAAGAAGCCACAGCCCATCACATTGGTTGATAGAAGCACTAACTCTTCCAATGTTAGTGGAAAATAACAAGTCAATGGGATTGGAGAATAATGAAGATATTCTGTTTTGCTACTCACTATTTTGTTAACTTATTTGGTATATTGCTTAATTATATTTTCACACTATTTTTGTATCTGTAAATTCAAATGCTAACACTTAGCTATAAGATTGCTACCAAAATTAGGATTCTATGTGCAGAGACATATATATATATATATATATATATATATATATATATATATATATATATTCCTTATTATAATAGATGTGCAGAAATACATTTCCATCTCCCATATGCAGCTAATGTTTCCCCTTAGGTTATTAGATCTTATCTTCAACCTGAAAATATTAAAATAAATTTTTATAATTTTTATATTATGGAATTTCCTTGCTAACAGCATAACTTGTGACAGTTCTATAATATTCTATAAAAGATAAGATATAAAATTAGAATTTTACTACCCTCACTTTCTCAGAGGGGCATAGAAAAGTGGAATATGAGGCTTTAAACTGGACCATAGAGGATACAGTGATTCAGATGCATATAAGTCGTAGAAACCCATTCTTCCCAGTACACAAGGAAAGATAAAACTTCTGAGATACATCTTTACCATAGTCCTAAATGCATTGTAACACCCTTGGAACAGTCCCAGGCCTCAGAATTTTTGAAATACAATAATTTCTCGTTTTAAGTTCTCATTATTATCACTCAGGGAAGTAGATCATTCACAAATGGAAATGTCTGTTGCCAAAAAAAGATGATGTATGTCACAACTTTGTGAAAGATTAATTTATATGATCACCCACTACTCAGAAGCCCATGGAATATATATGTTCTTCCTCTCTTCAATGATTTCTAAAAGTATAAAGTAATCATTATCTTGTACTTGTCGAATTGCTTGTCCTGAAAGAGTGATTTTTGCTCAGGTTAACAGAAATAGTTTACTCACCTATAATAACCTATGTAATATATATCTCTAACCATTCCAGGACACTCGTTTGCCCAAGAATGAGGGGATTAGGAAGCCAGCACCGAGAGAGAGAGAGAGAGAGAGAGAGAGAGAGAGAGAGAGAGAGAGAGAGAGAGAGATCTCAAATTCAAGAACCTCTGCTATGGGTAGGATTATCCTACCTCTGTCTTCTCCAACAAATCCAATAAACTGAAATTTTAAATCTTAGAACTTCAGAATGTGACTATGTTTAGAGATAAATTTTCAAAGTTATAATTATGTTAAAATGCTAATGAAATAACAGACATTTATCAAATGAAGAAGCAGAAATGGTGAATAAGTATTTTGAAATGAGTTCAATATCTCTAGCCATCAAGGAAACATATTGGCACACTAATTGGACTCAGTAGCTATACATACATAATACATACATACATACATACATACATACATACATACATACATACATTTGCAAGGGGGATGTGGAGGCATGAATTGTTACGGACTAGAGAGAGGGATAGATTTGGTGAAAATGCATTGTACTCATCTATTAAATTCTCAAAAAAAAAATGAGAGAAAGGAAGACATGCAGTGAGGTACAATGTAGAATATATGATAATGAGATAGTTATATAACTGTTAACTGCCTTACTTCCCTCATCATATTATACTTTTATTATGTTATAGTATATTACTTTTATAAATAAAGCTCACTGGAAAAAAAACAACTTTTTTTTTATCTTTCTGATGATCTCCGGCTATGACCACTCAATAAATCATTCAAGGAAACTAGTAAAAGTCTGCTTCAAAGGGTGCCCAGGCTCTCACATTCAGAGCGTCTGTCACAGCCAGTAGTCAACTTCAAAAACCATCAAGGTCCAAAGTGTGATTGATTTTTATTTCGCATTATTTTATTTATTTACTTTTTCATATTATGTGATCGCCAAGCAAAAGCTGAAACCACTGGTGTTGCTTTCGATGTTCCCAGCTGGATTATTAATCTTTCTGTCAAGTCTAATTCCTGACCCTCAATTTACTTCTGTTTCGCAGCTGATGCCTCTATTAGCCTGACTGCACTTGAATTCTGTTGCTCCTGTGGCTACAACCTGCTGAGAAAATGCTTTTTGAGTACTGAACAGAAAAGCTCTATGTTTTATTGACTCAGATTTTAATTTCAAATAATATTCTGACTGATCAAGTACCTGAAAACAAATGTTCTGGGAGGCTCCCCTTATGTATGGAGAGGTGATTGCAAAGTTTCATGTACATCCAAGCAATAAATTTAAGAAAATCTTTCATGTCTTACACTACTTCATTCTTTATAACATTAATAAGGTCTTGGAGAAATCAATGGTTTTTGAGAATAAAAGAAAATTAAGAAAACTGATAGCAGAGTCATATGAAGGCCAGAAGGAAAGGAAAGGGTGTGAGAGATATCACCATTTGTAAATGCTATCCATTATAACAGGATAAATATAAGTAGATTGAATTACAGACTCAAAGTTTAAATGAAAATAAGAGGTAACCCAATAATAAACAAACCACAGTCCTGTAGTGAAAGATCAATAAAATTAAAGGAGACAGTGTCGTCACACTTTCAGAGTTGCCCAACTTTAGCACACTCAAAATTGATGGCAACAATATAATGAACCCATCAGCTACATTTCGATGGCTTCTTATTATTGTGTTATCACCAATGGTTACAGGATTCTAAAGTGCCTAAGTAATGATGCATCAGGAAAAAGCATTCTCTAGTATTGCTAGATGGATGAATAAAAAAAAATGCAATACTTCCCTCCCTTGATGAAAAGTGAAATTGAATCTCAAGTATCTCTTCTCATCAAATTTTTGTTGAATAACATTTATATACATGGTGTTAACGTGATTAAGCCTAGCTTCTGCACTTAAATAAGAACCTACGCACGGTCAGAAGCAAGTTCATTCCATTTTTCTCCGATCTTAATATTTAAAAATCTATTCTTTCAGTGAGCTCTTTATAACACCCACCATTATCCAATGACACCACAGGGTCACTGGAAATCATACATAAATATGTCCCTGTCCCCACTCCTGGATTCTTCTTAGTCACCTCAAAGTTTAATCTTTAGCCTTTCTTCTTCATTTTGTGTTTTACTCCTCACATGAAATGATTCCTTTCTGCTTGTATATCTAATCACATACATCCACATAATCTGTGGATTTTAAGTTTTTAAAGTTGTCATCTATGGAGGGTGAAACACCACCACCAATGCTTTCTTACACCATACACTTCCTGAGGTTCTGTTGTCAATTATTTTCCAATGGTAATCAATTAGTTGTTTATCAAGTATCCTTAGTACTTCACTGTAATTTTCACTAGGATGAGAATATGTTTTGTGTACCTATTTTCTTAGATTGAAACATTCCCTTCTGAAGGGAGGCCCATCACACTCAGGAAGGTAAGAAATTTTACCAAGGCTGCAGGAACAACTACTTTGCTTGCAGAGGACCAGAGTCCAGGCCCTAGAATTGATGTCAGGTGACTTTCAACCACTTGGAAATCTAGATCCAAGGCATCCAATATCACAGTGCTCTGAAGGCACCAGCAATCAGTGTGGACATACTAATAAATGGGCACACATACACATAACTCAAAAATAAATTTTAGAAAAAGGTTTGCTGGGTACAAGAAGCTTAGAAAGTCACAAGATTCACCAGACCTCTCTCCAATGTTATATAAGCAGTAACAGATTGCCAAGGTGAGGAAAGTTTTTATGGATATTGACCAGGGAATCCCAGAAATAAAATGTTCATAAATTATTGTCTATACTTGGATAAGATTTTCAGTGGTGTTGTTGCCTTTGAATCATCCATTTGATACGAACCATGCTCTACCCATGTTCCTTCAAGTAACCTTGCAAGCCTCATTGGTTCATCATGCTGGATGTGGATGAAATTCTTTCTTTGGTCTATAGTGTCTTATCCATGGGTAAATAGGTGTTTGGCTACATTTCCCATAGAAAAAGTCACACAACAGTGAGGTCTAGGGCAAAGTCTGTTCTCTAGAACCAGACATTTCAGAACTACAGAATGGACAAACTATTATAATACACAACTTTGAAGATATGTGTGTGAAATACTATAGGAATTGGAAATCTTACATAGCATTAAAGAGTCCAGCAGATCTCCTCAGTAAAGATAACATAAAAGATAAATTGCATTTGAGAAAGTGGCCTCATGAAAAACAGTAGTAGATAATGTCTTCTAAAATAATGGGAGTAAGGCACAAACCAGAGTAAGAACAGTCAACCAATGCAGAAACCTGAAAGTAATCTGGAGGTTCTGAAAACCACAGAGTACAAAGTTAGTGCTAAGCAAAAACCAGTGGTGGGACCATGAGGACATTTGCATATCTTGGTAATCATATAGATATTAATTTCCTAATTAGGAAAAAAAACTTGTTAAAACAATATCAAGGTACTTTCCCAAAAGTCCTTGAGAAAGAGAAAAGTCAAGCTCTAGCAAAGCATACCCCAAGCCTTGATGACAGAAGCCATTCCAGCCTTTGCGGCTCCATGTCTTCCTTGGCTTCTGTCAAAGTATCACCAATTGCTGCTTCATCTGCACACCTTTCTGTTTTGTGCCTCCTGTTTTCTCCATTGAAATGTATCAGCCAATGGTTAGTCTAAGTTCTGTCCTAAACATAAGAGGATTTCATTGCTAAGTTATTAAAAAAGCATATCCGCAAAGACCCTATTTTCAAATAAGATTATAATCTAGCTTCAATGTACCCATGTGTGTTTTGTGGGGATGCAATTCAACCCACTAGAGTGAACAATTGGAATTTTATTATGATGTACTGAAGAATTACTGACAGTTTGTATAAGAATTTGCAAGGTCATTTATTTGATACATTATATTTATATGTTATAAATTGACAAAAGATTCCAATAAGCTGATTTATTTTGGTTTTTTTGAGAGTCACTGCTTACTACCAAACTACCAAATTTATCCCATTTTAACTGTTAATGAACACTCTGGACCCTTCTCAATAAAAGACAAGACAGGGTTTTGTGCTCCACAAAATTAAAGAGACTGATGTAAATGATTTCAGATGATGTGGGAACAAACAAACAAAAAATGGGATAACTCTAGTGTAACAAAATAAAAAGGCAATTTTATATAGAAGAAATGAGTCTCATAAAGTGAAGAAAGAATGGTAGCTATAGAGAATAAAGCTCAGTATGAACAATTTTATAGAAAAACCATGCTGAGTAATCTAAGTTGTGGAGTGGGGAGAGCAGAATCAGGAAGTTGAATGCCTGTTTTGGTCACCAATAATGTCACAGCTGTAGTGATATCCTAGGGGTAGAAATTAAGTTGGCATTGAGGTACTGTAGGGTTCCAGAGTGAATGGCTAGAGATAAAGGCAAGAAGTGAGGGTTAGGACGGAAATTTCGATGTACAGTGATTGAGAGAATCTGAGTGCTATGGTCCAAATATCTCAGTCTCCACAGAATCCACATGTTGAATGATGGTTTTAAGAAATGGTGCCTTTGAGAAGTGAGTAGGTCATGAGACTAGAACCCTCATTAATGAAATCTATGATCTTAGAGAAGAGGGCTCAAAGAGACCATCACTCCTTAGACCCCTTGCTGGGTCAGCAAGAATTTGACAGTTTGAGGTATAGAAGAAAGCTTTTTCCAGACCCTGGCCATGCAAACCATAAACAGAAGCCTGCAAAAGTATGAGAAATGCAGTGCTATTTGTAAACTCTCCAAATCATGGTACTTAAAACAATAGCCTGAACAGTATAAGATACTGGTATATCTATAAACAGGCATGGGACATAAAGAAAACTATATTTTTAAGAGTATAAAAGTGTGAGTTTGTTTAAATGTGAATGAAACATGCCAACAAACAGAAAAAAAGTTGAAGAAGGGAGAATGCTACCTGACCCATTTTGCTAAGGATGTAGAATACAGTAGACAGGAGTCACTACAGAGTCCTCTCTTCTATTCTTTCCTGCTAACTCCAAGTGTTTTCTAAGGCTCTTTAAAAATCATTTTTTAATGCTTCTGTAATAAAATACTACAAACAATGAGGTTTTTAAAGGTACAAGTCTGTTATGCTACAATTATTATTCCAGAAATCATAATGGCTAATTAATTAATCCTACTTCATGTGTTTGAGTGTTTGCTTGTACATATATACATGCACCAAATCTGTGCCCCTAATACCCATATCTCCTGGAAGTGATGTTATTGGTGGTTGTAAACCCCCATACCAGGAACTGAGCCCTGGTCCTCTGTTTAACAAGTGTTATTAAATGCTAAGCCATCTCTGCAACTAAGTACTAGTTAATTTGATGTCATCTGAATGGTACCAACCAAAACACAGACACTTGATCAAGCATTACTCTGTGAGTGCCTGTGGATGTAGGTCTGCATGAAATTAGTATTTGGATCTGGGAGTGCATCAAGATGATTGCCCTCCCTCATAGGAGCAGGTTCTACCCAATCAGTCAACCTCAAGGATCATCCTGGAGAAGGGGATAGATTGCAAGAAGCAGAGAGGACAGACCTCCATAGCAAGACATGCCAGTGCTTTTGCATGCATAAACTCACAGAGACTGTGACTGAATGCACAAGATCCACAAGATCAAACCAGCCAAAATCCCACTGTGGATGGGGGGTGGAGCTCATAAATTCCTGACCCTTAGCTAAGGAGCTATTGGTGAGTGATGGCTGTTGGCAAAGGAGTCAGTTTCCTTCAAGGATGAGATCTCTGAGAGGCTACCCATCCTCTATATATGGTCCTACATCCATACACATACAGGTAGCACTAAATGTATTCACTATTTTTAAAAGAGCACCTAAAGTTGGAAAACCAGTGATGGGAGATAGGTGTGTAGCTGGAGCTATCTCCCATCCTGCTCGGGGCTGGCAGCCACTCAGATTTAAATAAACACACAGACACATATTATTTAAAAAGTTTGGCCTAATGGCTCAGGCTTCTTGTTATCTAGTTCTTATATTTTAAATTAACGCCATTTTAAATCTATACCTTTCCACATGGCTTGTGGCTTACCGGTATCTTACATGTTGCTTCTTGGAGGGAGGGCTGGCATCCCTTCACTCTACCTTCCAACTCCCAGCGTTCTCCTCTCTCTTTGTTCTACCTTACTTTACTTCCTGCCTGGCTACTGGCCAATCAGTGTTTTATTTATCAATCAATCACAGCAACACATTTTTACAGCACACAGAACATCCCACAGTATAGATGAGCAATTGGAGGGGTCAATGGAGGTGTGTTTAATCAAAACATATTTTATTTATATATGAAATTCTCAAATGATAAAAAGAAGAAATTAAACTAAAGGACAAAAGCACTGACCCACTGAGAGCAAGGAGAATATCTCTGTAGTGTTGGGGTGATGTCATGGTTTGAAAGGAAATGGCCCTCAAAGGGATCGGCACTACTGGGGGTGTGGCTTCGTTGCAGAAAGTATGCCAATGTTGGGGCAGACTTTGAGGTCTCTTTTGTTCACATTTCCTTCATTGTAACTGACAGTTGAATTCCTGTTGCCTGAAAGATGAAGGACTCTCAGATATTCCTCCAGCACCAAATCTGCTTACATACCGCCATGCTCCCCATGATGATGATAATGGACTGAACCTCTGAAACTGTAAACCAGCCACACTCAATTAAATTTTTTCTTTATAAGTGTTGCTATGATCATGGTGTCTCTTCACAGCAATAACAAACCCTAACTAAGACAGGTGGGATGCAGGATCTTTCAAATTTCAGTTTGCTGCTTTAGAGTCAGACACAGATTTACACTACCAGCTCATGTGATTCTCAGAGCCCATGAGATTCTACCTGGCTTTGTTGGGCTCCAAGCTTTTCAACACCAAAATTTGAGACTCCCATCCTCCAAATCCCCCAGAAACAAATCAACAACAAATATGTATCCCATGTGTTAACAACTGTGTAGGTTTACAGAAGTCTAAGAACAGTAGTCACTAAGGTGAAGGAAAGGTGTCTGTGGGACTTTATTCCTTCTAAGTATCCCAAGGAATAGTCTGTTTTCACTGCTTTCTTCAGTTTTAGAGATGAACATGTGCCTTCCCGCAAAGCTCTTTCCCTTTCCCTTTAATGTCATCAATACCAGGCTGTGTCCCTGTTATTATTTCTCAGCCTCTGCTTACTTATTCATAAGTAAGGTAGCTAGGTAGGACTCTTCTGAAAGAGCCCAAAAAAATCTCTCTTACTTCTGATTGTCTTGTGCCATCTCATCCAATGTATTCACACATTCTAGGGAAGCAGGAGAAGGCTTTCTGTACAAAGGGAGAAGCCCAACAGTGAAAACCACACGCTAGCCACATACATGTGAGGACAAGGAGAACACAGTTTGAATAATAGTCAGCAACTTAAAGGTCTGCAGTGGCAATGTCAGACATGATTCATGGATGACAGATAAAGTTAAGATGAATAGTGAACAAAGGAGTCATCAGGGATGGATGAGATAGGTCTTCAAATACTCCTACCTGGGTGAGCAGTGCATAAATAGTATATGATCATCCCCATGCTTATGCCAGAGAAAGCACTGACAGAGTTGAGCACCCCTTGGTTGGCTCAGTCTATATTGTGTTAAAGAATCAATCGATCTCAGTAGAAGCCATGCCAGGTTCTGCCACAGGTCCTATGAAACTCCCCTTACAAGGAGCTCAACTACCCACTCCTTCAAGTGAGAACTCCCCCTCCCTACTTTTGGGAGGTTTTCTTACTTTTTCTTAAGTGTCTGGCACTCTAAGTGTCCAAGTCACACACATCTGGCAAAGAAAACCCCATCTCTCTCAAAAGATTGTGTCACTAGGGACTAGGATGTGAAGATCCTTACGGTGCATCGTTTCACTTACCAAACACTTGTTTCTTTTCTCCATTTCTCTCTGCTACTTAACTTCCCTGTGATGGGGATGCAGGAAGAAACTAAGTCTTCTTTAAATGTGACTGCTAGCATGCTTACTTAAACTGTAGTGAATGGTTTTGTGTGGTGTGTGTGTGTGTGTGTGTGTGTGTGTGTGTGTGTGTCTCAATTTACCTTCATATTCCATTAGAAAATATTGTTCTCCTTAATGCAGAGATAACAGAGTTATATCAGTCATAGTTATTTTAAAACAAATATATAAGTTGTAATTGTTGGTTTGAGGATGAAATCATAGAATTATCTAATCAATTAATAATACCTAGTAAATGCTCAAGACATTTAATATAGTCAAGCTTATAATCATTGTATAAAATAAAAATATACAAAGATATAAAAATAACAGATAATTATTACTAATCAACTGCTAGAAAAAAAGACATTATAACTATTTAAAATAGGGTACAGAGAGATGGATCAGTGGTTAGGAGAACTGGCTGCTCTTCCAGAAGCCCTGGGCTTGATTCTTAGCCTATATGTGACAGATTACAACATTAACTATATTTCCAGGGAATCCAAAGCCCTCTTCTGGTACCAAGACATACATACAGGCAAAGCATAACATATAACACACACACACACACACACACACACACACACACACACACACACACACTCTACAAGTTTTAATACATTTAATTTTCAGATTTCAGATTTCAGCCTCTGTAACTACTTTAATGTTCCAAAAACTATTAAGTTAAAAATTCTGTAAGACATTTCTTTTTTTTTTTTTTTTTGTTTTT